>JAOWAT010055344.1:0-11372 GCA_028571025.1 Longipedia americana | reverse complement strand
TTTCTAGGCTAGAGGATGCTTAGATTTTCACGATTTTTAGGCTAAAAAGATGCTTGTCAGATGCTTATGATTTCAGACTTGGACGCCTATTTTTTGATAACTTAAAATATGGATGCTTAAATTTTCTCTAGCACGCGAAGTGCTTCAGAAATTTTCATATATTGGGCTCTAAAAGATGCTTATTTTTTGAAAATGGTAAGCTAAAATGCTTATTTTTCTACGATTTTAAGCTAAAATGCTTAATTTTTGTTGAATTTAAGGATTTGATGCTTAATTTTTTTTAAAAAAATACTTATGAAGGCTTTGATGCTTAAAATTTTCTCACGCAATTCGCGCGTGAGGCAAATTCTAGGCTAGCAATAATGCTTGTGTGATGCCTATGTTTGCGGAAATTGGTAGGCTAGGATGCTTATAGATCAGATGCTTATAAAAAAGAGTGTATGCAAAATAAATATTAACAAATTGACACAATAAGAAATGATTTCTTAAAAATAAGTATTTATTTCCTTTTCCAAGTATCATTACAATCATGTCATATTATGTACAAAGTGATATTGAAATCATTACAAATCATATTTTAAGTGTCACTGCATAAAGATCTAAGAATCATTGGATCATTGTTCTGTTCAGGATTGATCCAAGAAGAAAGAGTGTAAAAGATTTAAAAGAAAAATTTTATCATGATTTTTTTAATTGGTTGATCCATTGAGAGATTGATTTCTGTAAGCAAATGTATACAAAGCTAATTAAAATGTACTACTTCGTCCTGATGAGTTTTGCCAAACTAATTTGTTTTAATTTATTGGCCAATTTCTACAGAACGGAGTACGTAGTAAGACTACATTAGGTCAAAGCGGACTTTTCTAAAGATAATTTTAATCTCCAAATTTTTGATGATTTTCGATGAGGTTTTATCATTTTTCAAATTTTGAAGCAAATGTTCTTAAATTAGGTATCAAAATGTTTTTCCCGATTTGAACAAGTTTTCTAAAAGTTCATTCAAAGATACTCCTTCATAATCATATTGCAGTTGAGATTTGAAACACCTGTAGGGCTGTTTTGTTTATGATTAAGATTAGTTTTTAAAAATTAGGCCAATTGTTTCATGAATATTGACGCACAATTCATATTCAGTTTTGAATCAAGACTAATGCTTCCTCCAATTAAGATCACCTGTTTCTGGTAGGCCTGAGTCACATTGTATTATATGAATACTTACTCCATCTCATTATGGAGAGGGTAAATCGTACTTTTCCTTCCACTTGAAATTAGCTCATCCAATGATGGATTTTTTATTCGTTGAGCCAATTTCAAATGGACTTCCACGACAAGGAAAATGTAAAATTGGGAAATAAGCATTTAAAGTTTTCAATTTACTACATAACACTGGAAAATTTCCAAGTTTCACCCATTTTGAGACGGAGGAAGTATTTTTCGAAATCATTTCTGGAAGAAAGAAAACATTTTTAGAACTACTCTTGGCAGTGATATTGCACATTGTTTCCTAAAATTCACTTATTCAATTGTTATGGTCAAATTACACGAGGAAAAATGAATTGGCAATATTTATCAATTAAAAATTATTTTAATTGTCAATATAATATAAAAAAATTGACAATTTTGTTCTCTCGTTTAACCAGGCTATCGGAGATAGCTGCTGAGTAGACAGATTTGAAATTGACAAATTTCATTTTGTTTAATCTTTTTTAATCATTTGGATTAGTTTCTTTATTTTGATATTTCATATTTTCATAACAATTGAAATGGCTTTCTCATTTATGTGATTTCATTAACTTGAACTAGAGCAAAGTGATATGTTAGCGATGTCAATGAACCTTTAAAATCTTCACTTTATCTTTCAGACTTAAAAATCAATCTGTAAAGTGCAATTTTTGAGTCTTTGAAATTTTCAAATCCAATGTTTTAAGTAATTTCAATTAAAAATTTCAAGCTCCAAAACTGAACTTTTTCCATTCAAGCGCACAATTGACTCCTTTATACCTCACTGCAAGTAAAACTTATTTTCAAAATCACACAATCACATGTTTTCAGTTTTCATTTGAGTTATCTCCAAAGACTTTCAGGAGTATGATCAAAGGCTTTCCACAAATCACACACCTGAAAGTCTGGAGATAACATCCTTTTTAACGATTCCATGTATATTATTGACTCCTCTCTACTTCATTGCATGTAAAACTCATGCTTCATAATCATCACAAAAGAAAATTTCATCTTTGAAAGTTTCTTTTAATCAACATCGTTTTTATCGATTGGTCTCGTAATGTCATCATCCTCTTCATTAATATCCTTCTCATAAATCTTCTCCTTCACAACAGTATTACAACCATCATCTCTTTTGCTATTCTTAGCAGCATTACTTTCTTCATCATCAGAGTCAATAATAGCGTCATGTTCACCATCGATCGAATGTCTATCTTGATCAATGTTGATAATTTCCGATGTTCGTCTGGCAGGGAGTGTGGCATACTTGGAACTGTTCCTTTCGAAATTACTATTTTTACTGTTTTCCTCATTTGTTTTTGTTTCCGGTTTATTTTCGTTATTGGCAGTCTTTGTTTTCGCGGAATTTTCACTAGATTTTGCGCCATTATTCGCTGATGCCGTAGTAGCAGTGCCGTTCACTTTGTTTTTGTAGTTAAAATCCGGCATTCTGTAGACCCAATGATCCCCTTGACTGGACCCAGATCCGGAACTCGAACTTGAACTGGATGATGATGACGACGATGATGAGGATTGAGAGTTGGCGGTTCGTCTTTGGTAGAACAGAATGTAGGCGTCCTGAGTAATGACTTCGTGTTCTCTGACGGGTTTGGTATGTACATCATCAAATTCGTACCTGGAAGAAAATACATAAATTAGTCAAAATTTCACATTTTTTGAGTCCAAATTAATGTCCTTTACTAAAGTAAATATTTTATAGTGCCTGAAGCATCTCTAACTTCTAAGTCTTATTTAATGTGATTGCATAAAAATCCAAAATATCATCAATAAAAAATGTTTCACGATAGCTCGACAAAAATGAGATCTTTTCAATTATGACAAAAAATTGAGATTTTGGACTAAGAGAGAAAATGTGAAAATTATTCTGGTTCTAAACTCTTTTCCTTAACATATTATTCTAATGATGGCAAGAAAACCATTTGAAACATTTACTTCCTCCATCCCAAAATAGATAGTGAATATATTGTGCTGTGTGCAGTTTCACGGAATATGTATTATTTCATTGATTACTGAAATCATTGAAATAACATTTTCCGCGAAACTGCACACAGCACAAGATTTTCACCATCTATTTTGGGATGGAGGAAGTATAAAAATTTAAGGTAATGCATTTTGACTCACCACTGTCCGTCTGTCGGATTACGGCAACATGCCGTGTAATGACCGCCTTGTAAATCAACGCCGTGGTGATTACAAACGGCGTACAAATCATACACGAAATCGTCCAATCGTTGTTGCAGAAATCGTTTCGGATTTTTCCACGGCGAAAAAGCGCTCTGCAGTGCTTTCAAACCATTGGTTGAAGTACCGTTGGTTGTGGTGTCAGACCCACCATTGGCCCCGTGGCTGTTTGATTGATTAGTATTGGAAGCTCTGTGAGTGACATTCGGAGTCATATCGAACCCTTCAAGCGGAAATTCGACCATGGTGACCAATTTATTGGTGCTGGACGTACATTGGCGGAATCGTTTCAGATGAATCACCAACACATCTGGTACGGACCACAATCCCATTCTCTTTACCACCTCCTGCTTCTGATTGCACTCTGGGCAGAACCAAGCATCACCAGAGCCCAATTTCTCAGCTTTCGTGTATAAACTAAGGGGAGAGGGACAGTTGAGTTTGAAACATTAATGAAATTTGTTTAAAAAAAATTGTTTCGAGATGTTTTAAACATTTTGAAAAATGTTGAAACATTTATGTAATCTCCAAAGACTTTCAGGAGTGCAATCAATTGATTTCCATTGTTTATACTCCTGAAAGTCTTTGGAGATGTCATATTTTGAGGTTCATGTCATGAAAAGTTGCAGTTATTTTTACTTTCGTATTCTTAACTGATGTTCTGCCTAAAGGTGGTCATTTTTAGGGTGTAAATTAAAAATTGTAATTCAAAACTATCGCTAAATTGGTTGGATGGATTCTTTCACCTAGTTCCATGCATAATTGAAATGACATTTTAAATGTGCATGAAACTGGATAAAACAATCCACCCAACCAATCTAGCTATATTTTTGTATTAACATTTTGAATTTACACCCTAAAAATGACCACTTTTAGGAAGAGCATCAGTTAAGAAATTCATTGTGACATTTTATCTTTTGCAATAAATTTTTCACATGCTTCAAGTTCAACTGTCACCCACCTAAAACACTCTTGCAGCGACACACTGGACGCTTCCTCTGGCGATTTCTCCACCTGTTTCACACTCGAATGTTCTTCAATAGGATCACTGTCATCATTAATAATCTGACTCTTGGCCGGCATGTCCCACTCCAGAATAAGTTTCACGTGCACCGGCCCACCTTTTCCTTCTAATGAACACAAATTGACAGCCTGCTCAATGGCTTCAGTGTACAACGGCAAATCGACTGAACTATCTAAATACGACAAGTTATCAAATCCGTCTAAAACGCGGATTTTGAAGAGCGGGACTTTCTGAGCAGATATCAGGATATCGTCGTGTAAAATAGGGGCCATTTCTTTCATCAGTAATTTCTGCAGATCACCGTAGAGCGTTTCTCTTGAGATTTGTATCGCGTAGGGACTACCAAAACGTTTTTCGATTGGTCCTTCTTTGAAAACATTGATCCAGGTTAGCACCATAAAAGCTCCATCGTCCTCTGAAGCCTCTTTGTGATGGGGAACTTCAATACAATAAAGAGCAGGTTCCGTCCTCTCAGGTTTATGTTCCTTTGAAAGGAAGGGTATAAATTAAAATGAAATGATTTGTAGAGTGATTCCTTCAGTAGCAGGGCCATCAGAAATAATTAACCGATGATAAAAAAAATTTCGCCTTTCATGAAATAATATGAATGGTTTATCATCGATTAGTTATTACTGGTGGCACTACTCAAGGATAAACACTATTTAAAAAGTACATCCCAGATTCTTTTCTATGTAGCAAAAGATCAATCTGTGGGTAAATACATTTCATTTTTTTAAAGTTTAAACTGAAAAAGAAATGCTTCATTTCAATTTATGAAGAAAATGGACCAAAATTACGTTCTACCTCTATATAGAAGATTGAAATGTATTTGACTATAGAGGGGAATTCTTTGTATTTAGTAGTAGAAATAAACCTATAAGTGTTACAATTTAAATTCAGAAAGGTCTAATTTTCAGTGTTAATTTATACCCTTAATAGTTCTTTATCAGTTTTGTTTTTCGATGATTCTTTTTCATTTTTAGAAACTAATGAGTCCTTTTCATTAATAATCGTCACAGGCTGGTGGTCTTTGAATGTCCTTTGAAAACCGAGATTATCAATTTCAGTGAGGAGCAGCTGATCTTCAGCTATTCCCGTATCACGCGCCAGCATTTGCCTGAGTTCGCCTACGGTTTCGTGAATACCGATGGTCATGCCAAGTTTGACTTGGCGAGGGGACTGATCTAAAGGGGGAGGGCGACAGGTGTGTTCGAAACATTGATGAAAAAGGATTGTTTCGAAACATAGTTTCGAGAAATGTAAAATTGGTTTTGCATAACATTTTTAGAAAAATGTTTAATCTCCAAAAGACTTTCAGTATTGCGTTTAATGTCTTTCTATTAACTCCACTCCTGAAAGTCTAAAAATTACACAAAACGGAAAATTTTGTGGTTCACATCATAGAAATCATTTTGATTTGTACATTCATTATAGACATGTAACAATGTTTCATTTTTGTAACAAATGTTTCTTGTGTAATCTCCAAAGACTTTTTAGGCCTAGGAGTGAAAAAAATACTTCCTCTGTCCCATAATAGATTGTGAATACACCGTTTTTTCTTATAAGAATACGGAAAATTGAGTTGAAGCTCGGATATTCTTATTTTCTCCGAAATTTAAGCTCAAAATATTCTTATCATATTCTTATTTTTCGCCCCTAAAATGTCAACATTTGACATATATGGGGTAAAAACCATAAAATTTTATCCTGTGGATATAGCAAAAATTTTAATGCTTTAATTGATAATTGTCATAAACACAGCTTCAAAATCAGAAAATACAAGTTTTACCTCTAGAAAATTCTTATTCGAAGCTCAGTCATATTCTTATTTTATTCTTATTTTTTTGGAAATTTGAAGCTCATATTCTTATAAACTTTATTCTTATAAGAAAAAAACGGTGTATCTTATGCTGTGTGAAGTTCGCAGAATAATTTACTTCAACGATTTGTTTTCTTTGAAGTAAATAATTCCGCGATACTTAATACAGCACGAAATATTCACAATCTATTTTGGGACAGAGGTAGTAAGTTTCATAGTTTAGACTCCCGAAAGTCTTTAGAGATGACACATTAGTTTCAAGAATGTATCTGTAGCACGACTGTCGCACCTAAATAGAGCACGGTAACATAGACTGGCATCATCTGCTTCTGAGGGATGGGTAACGACACGCAGAGAAACGGATCGAATGTGTTGCTCTGCCGATCGCATGATGGGCAGGTGAGCGAGGAACGGAATTGGGCTTGGAATATGTCGATGACGAAACTGTTGTTGTAGCGAAGGTAGTTGTGCAGGGCCTCCGAGGCTAGGGCTTCGTCGCTACGGTCCGTGGCGGATTTGATCCACTTGTACCGTCTGAAAGAGATAGGGAGATAGCAATGTTAGGAGGAATAATGAACAGTGACATTTATTTTAAGGCAGACTGACATGAAATTGTGCACTCAGTGACTTTCAATTTGTTCATTGATAAATCAATCTAGATCCAAAAGTTAAATTTGTATCATGACAAACTTTTTAAGTGCTAAAATTTGGAAATTCATTACAAGAAACCACATGATGATAATAAGGTGGTCATTAAATACAAAATTTTCAACTTTTTAAATTTTAATTGGTATTTTCTTAGATTATTATTGAATCAATAAATTTTTTGACACTTTTACTTTCAGGGGTTATACTTTCATACGAATATAATATCTTTTTGAAATCAATGTCCCTTTAAAAACTGTAAAAGGGCAAAATTCAAACTGTTTCTTATACTACTCCGTCCCGACGAAATTGGCCGGACGGAAAAATGATGAAAATCACCTATTTCTATTTCGAGTTCTCTCCAATTTTAAGTTAGATGCTGAAAAAACTAAGGAGGGTTTTAGAAACTGGAAAGTCTCTATTTTTTGAAACCATTCTTAATTTTATAGTAACTTCTCTCCTACTCAGAGAAAATTGAGAGTGAAAATGGGTGATCTTTATGATTTTTCCGTCCGGCCAATTTCGTCGGGACGGAGTAGTAGCATTATTTTCATATTTCAACTTTTTCAGATACACTGGGGTTTACCTTCTCTGACTTCTTTCTCAAAGTTATATTCATAAAAAATATTTGAAGTTAATTCTATGAACAAAATTGATTTTCAGCCATCATTAAATATTTTTTAGCAATCTAAAACCCAAATTTGTGTTTGGCAAAGATATTGTGCCAAATTTTTAGGTATTGATAGTCTTTCGGAAACAGCTGTAGGCAAAGATAGCCTCCTGCTTATGCAACGTGAAAACCAAAGGCGTTGTTTCTTCATTCAAGTTGCTGATTCAGAAAAGTTATTCTAATCTGATTTGAATTCTTATCCTCCATCCATCCAAACGCTTTTGTCCTTACATAATATCATAAGTGATGAGAAAGGAAGAGAGAAGGAGAGAAGATACCTGTTAAGTGACATTTCACAACACTTCGGCTTCATTTCAAGTTGAAATGCAATTGAAACTTTTCTTTTCATTTTCATTTAAAAGCTTTTTGTCATTACATAAGGGGGAATAAATTTGAAAATAAAATGAAATGGACTTCTTTAATGATTTTGATGAACCTGAATAAAACCCAGACATTCCAAAAATGTAAATATGGTCCTTGAACGATTCTTGGTGTAAAATTTAATGCTTCTGCTCACATAATTTTTAAAAGTTTTGTCATAGTTTAAAGCAATTTATAGGGTTACAGAACAGGAATTGGAAAATCAATATATTTACACAAAAATTTACTTTTTGAAACATTTTTACTGGCCTGTTTGCTCGTAAATGATTCATTGAAAGATGTTTGATTATAAAAATGCGATGTTAATACCCTATTGTCAATTCCTCCAGATTCCTAATTATACTAGTCTTATAAATTGAATTAGTCCTTACTTAGTCATAAAATGAAAATGACTTCATGATAGTTTACTTCATATCTTAAGGAAAAATAAAACAGTTGAAAAAATCTTAAGTTTTGAATTTGACCTTTAAGAACTTTATCGGCATTAATAGTGATTTTTTGAAATTGTAAAAAATTGTAAATAATTAACATTTGGCAGCATCAGTAATTGATTAACTTATTAATATTAAATTTCCTCTGTCTTAAATTAGATTATTTCTGCAATGAAATTATGAAACAGAGGAAGTTAAAGGATAGTATTGTAATGATGAAAGTCAAAGCAAGAATCAAGCGCGTTTTATTAAATAAAGTAGTGACATTATAACAAGTTAGTAATACAAACTAAGATGAAAATGAAACATTGATGAATTTAATTTGTGAGTTGAGTCACTTACAAAAAATAAGAATAGTATCAATTAGATTTTCAAAACTGTTTTGAATATTTGATAAAAAGTTCAACAATAAAAATGTGAAAGTGAAACAAGTACATAGTCTACAAACAAGTCAATCTTTTCAATATTCTTCATATTATCTCCTTTTCCTTATAGGTTCCTGGCGATGCAGTGTCATTTATCACACCAGAATTAAACTTCCTCTCACAGCACCATTGGAAAAGTGTTTTCAAGATAACAACATCAATTGACTTCAGTTACTATGATGGTGAAATCAGAATAATGAAGACTGTATTCTACTCAGATTAGAGTGTAATCGTGTTATTTTGATCTGAGAATTACATTTTCACAAACAAAGAAAGCATCATGGCTGATAAAGAATCTCGTGATTTGAAGAAGTACCATGAACGTAGTCCTAGAAAGACGCCCACAAAATACAAGTGGTACAAAGACGATTATTCTTCTAATCAATATTCGAAATCAAATGGTTATAACAATGCAACGTCATCAGGTGGCAGGGCCTGTTCAGATCTCTCAAGTCAGATGCACTTTCCGCCTTTGAACAGTGATCACAACCAAAACTCTAAACCAGGCGCCGCCGTAGTGCTCAAGAGTGATGCTGCTTGGAATGTCAATAAGAGATTGGACCAAAGAGACTATTATAACCAATATCAGACAGACAGAGGAAGTGGGGGAGGGTATTATTATAAGCACAATGCTCAACAGCAATCTCAATACAAAAAGGTCAATAATCATCATCAACAGCATTATGAAAATTCTGGGAATCGACATCCTGTGTACTTCGAAATCAGTCGATTGAACGGAGAAATCAATCGGATGGACTTGAGCCAGTTGAAGTATCGTTGTAAGCAGTTGTGTTTGGACTCAAATGGTAAATTGCCAACGGTTAAAAAGAGACTGAAAGAGTATTACAGAGATGAAAAGTTGACAGAAGTCGGTTTAATACCGCCGAGAGCCACTAGAAACGTCGATTATTTTATTGTGATCGATTTTGAAGCCACCTGTGAAGCCAAAAACCCGCCTAATTATCCTCACGAGATTATTGAATTTCCAGCTGTGTTAGTGTCGAACAAAGATCTGAAAGTCGTTGACGTCTTTCACGAGTATATCAGGCCGACTATCAATCCAGTGTTATCAGAATTTTGTAAAACTTTGACGAGAATTCAACAAGAAACTGTTGATAAAGCAGAAACCTTTGAAGTGGTTCACAAAAAGTTTACCAGCTGGATGGAAAAGCATGAATTAGGTAAGTTTTTTGCATTTTTCATACCTTTTGACAGATTACACTGTCAAGAATATAGAAAAAGGCATTGAAATTTATGATGTAGGTTTCACTAAGAAGCTTGAAAACACCATGAAAAGTGCAAATTCGTTATTTTATTTTATCCTTTTGGCCTTTACAGAAACCGCAAAACTAAACAGATTATTTGTTCAAAGATTTACACTAATCTTAAAGATGTTCTCTATCACTAACTATTTCAAATTATCTCTAAATACGTTCAGTGTAAGTCCATATAAAGCTTTCAAATCTAAGATTTTTACTACTTTTCTTAAAACAAGGACAGATCCTATTACAGGGAATGACCCAAGGGAATAGACTAAGATATTGACTTCTCAAAATGTAGTCAAAGAAGTAAAAATATATTATGAAATGCATGAAAATTTAATAAATACACCAATTTGAACATTTCTCCATCAAGAAACAATGCAAAATTTCAACTTTTGACATACATTATACATTTTTAGATTTTGTAAAGATTGTTGAGAAGGGTGATTCTCTCTATGAAAGTGTTGCCGACGAATTTCTTATATCAATAACTACCATGATGTAGTTTCCCGGATTTTTATTTTCAAATGAAAATTACTCTCGGCAACAAAAAAAGTGTTGCCAGCAACACTTTTTTTGTTGCCGATAATACTTTTCGTCGGAAACACTTTGATAGAGAGAACCACCCGAAATAGCAAAATTGATATTTTCAGTAATTTTGCCATTCGTTACTTTGGAACTTTCCTAAAATTTAGTGAAAATGTAGCTGAAATAGAAATTTGATCCCAAGATGGCAAATCGACTTTGACAGCTCTTTGGTTTGTACGCTATTGAAATAATATCAAATAAGCGTACACGTAATAGATAATCCCTAGAGCTATTCTGGTTTGCTGTTAATCATGAGATGCTTTGTAGATAAGCCATAAACAAATCAAAACTTTTTTAAAATATCTTTGCACATTTCAAGTTTTATGGTCCTGTTACACTTGACAAAAATTATCGACGATAATTATTATCGGCGATATTTTATTAAACAAATTATCAGCGATAAAAAAAATTATCGACGATATTATATAAATTATCACTGATAATCTAAATTATCAGCGATATTTTGTTCAGTGTAACAGGACCATTAAAGAGAGGTTTTGATCAAAGGAAGGTGTGTTTCAAGAAACGGAGATTCTCTATTTTTCTGAAACACCCTTTACTTATTCCATTTATTATCATTAAGTGGGAGCAAATCTAAAATCAAAATTAAAATGGGTGATTTTGATGGATATTGCGTCCGGCCAATTTCGTCGGAACGGAGTAGTCTACAATTTTCCAATCTATTTTCAGGTTGACCTCGATCC
>JAOWAT010055233.1:0-11373 GCA_028571025.1 Longipedia americana | reverse complement strand
AAATCAATGTCCAGTCACATTTGCCATGATCTGAAGCTAAAAATCTGTGTCAGAATCCTGTAACTTCAAGAAAATTTGGGAAAATTAGCAGCGGAGGAAGTATCATGGTTTTTGCAGGTTTTCAGTTGCTCTAACTTCTAATTTTGAGATAAAGTCTTCAAGCCTTCACAATTCAATTTCTAATGACAAAATTGATTCTAAATGGCATTGAAACTCATTTAAAACCCATGGCATCAATGTGTAAAACCAAAATGCGTAACCTTTTTTTTGTCCTTATAATATTACTTTTTTGAAACAATGCATTTTTCAGGGTGCTACCAGCCCCGACATTTTACTACATAAAATGCACAATATTTAAAAGTTTGGCTCTTTTATGTCGTAAAGTGTAAGGGCTGGTAGCACCCTAAAAAATCCAATGTTTCAAAAAAGTAAGACCATATTTGGAATTAGTATGAAAAGTTCTTTTATTAGGGTAAGTTGCGAGCTCATTCTGAGACAATTTTATTTTGAATGAAACACCCTAGTCTTACATCTGAAATCAATGCAGTGATGATAAAATTATGAGGAGAAAAATTCTTCTCAATCATCTAGAAGTTCAATACCTTTCCAAATGACCATGAAGTAGAGAGTCAATGAACATCTTCTCCCAAACACAAGCCAAAAATATTTTAGCCCCTTTTTCTTCGATCTCTGGTCAAATTCTCACCCCAAACATAAATACCTACAAAAAATCTCTCCCTCTCTCTCTATCCAGCTAAAAATCTCCTTCCTTTCTAAATAAGGGTGTAAATTAGCACCACAGTAAAAATTCCAAACTTTAATTTTAAGCCTCTTCTGTAATATACCAAACGATCAACTTGTAGGAAATCACGTTTTAATGTTTTGCTAATAGAAAATGACACTTTCACCTTTTAACGACATTTTGAGTGTTTCCCAAAAGTGTCGTTAAAAGGTGAACCCCCTGTACTTCTATATAAGTTTGCAAAAATTTGAGATTTTAGGCAAAATTTTGAAAATTTCAAAACACTATGGTAAACATTTTGAAGGTTACAATATTTAAAACTTTTGTACTTTTCAGTTTTACTAAATTTGATCAAATTTGGACAAAATTGGTTCTCAAATTTTGCAAACATTTCTGTCAAAAAAGCCTGATTTTGATTTGAATACAGGTTGATCTTTGATTTGAATACAGGTTGATTACCTTTTATTTATCCCCTTACTCCGAGTCCAATACATCACCCCTTGTCTGTATAAGAGATCTCACTTCTTGACCCTTCAGTTCTCAAATCTCGGTTCGGACATTTCACCACTTTCTGCAACCTGATAAGTCCCGCCTTTTTTTCTCGCACTTGTTCGAAGAAATTTTCAACTTTCAATGGTATATTGGCTGCGGTTTGATATGTATATTGCATTTTGCTTGAGTTGAACCCTGTTTGAAAAAAGGTATTGTTAACAAAACACAGCTCTCTGTAATCGTTCAAAAGTTTTCATGATTCATTTTTATGAGAAATACTTATGAAAATGAACAGAAACTTTTTGTTTCATGGCAATCTTCAGAGTATAATCTCAAAAATGTTATTTCATTCATATTTGATGGTGCGATATGTTTTGAGGATATTTCCTATGATGTCTCAATTGCATTTCCTACACTGTTGCAAAAAAAATTGCGTTGGTTGTTGCAAAATAAATTTGCATTCATTAATGGAAAATACTTTTGCATCAATTCCTATCAATGCAAAAATATGGGTCAGTTGACGCAATAATTTGCGTTAAACAAACTCAATGGAAAAATATTATGGTATCCATGGCTAATTCAAATAAAAATTTGCGTCAGTTGACTCATTTATATGGGCAATACAGGCTCACCCAAAATTTTGGGTGAGCAAAGTCTTATTTTCACAACAGTGTAAATGTCATTTTTGCCAAAAATTTCATTTACATTCTAAAATTATCTCCCTACAAACAGAAAATCTACTTGAACCGGTTAATGTTACATGAAACTATGTAATTTCAGTAAATTTAATCTCTAAATTTGGCATATGGGATGACCTTTTAAGATTGCCTACACAAAAGTTTGTGCAGCTGCCCAGGATAGAAGATCCGCCAGCAGGTAGTTAAGGAATGCTGTTTTGTCTTCTTCTTCTTCTTCTTCTGCTTCATGTCACTATTGTTCTTCTCTTGTTCAGACATTGTCAAAATTCTTCATTATCATATCTTTGACATGTGAATCATGCATCAAAAAATAATTCTATCAACATTGTCAGTTTATGTTTTGAGAATGAAATATTCTGACAATTACTTATGAGGTATTCCAGCGGACTTTTGCAATATTTTTGCCAATTTTCATCAAAAATTTGCTTAAATAGTGCTATAACTCAGTAAAAAATAGCAAAAACCAGTATGAATCCCCTACCTATACCCTAGAAATTTTTTATCTAAATTTTGCATCCTTTTGGAAGGCCATGGCCTTAATACTCAATGTGGAAATTGAGTATTAGTGAAGGTCCCAATTTTGGTCGTAAACTCGTAATTGCAAATATCCAATGGGGCAACACATATACACTCAAGAGCAGCAGCATTTTGCAAATTCCACGCTTGATTTTTTTAATAACAAATATTGTACTTTGTGCCATTCTCACAGCCATGCCATTAACTAGCTGGTTGTGAAGAAGAACAAGTAGGAGAACAATAACTAAGGTGAACCTGAAACCAGGATTGAATTGACAACTTACATCAGTCATGGCATTCTTATATATTCACACTAGCAAGCAAACTAAGGGTTCTGGGACCCAATTTCAGAATGACTTTAAATGTTTAATGCTAAATCATTTTGATCCACCAGAACATGCAATGGACCATAACCAAAGAATTAGACCATTACATTTAAATAGAACTTTTTATATGGTCCAAAACAACTGTAAGGCAAAAGATTTGAAAGTACACATTCAGAAGAATTTTATAACTTTTTCTTTCCTCCCAGACAATAGTGTCATAAATCAGAATAATTTTAAATCTCGCGCGTTTTCTTCAAATTTAATACCCAATCCTTTCGATGTGGTGTGTTAACCAGAGAAAATCAGAGCACTATAGTGCTATACTTACCTATGTCTTTAAAAATTAAGAAACTAATTTTTCAAGATTACTGACCTTTTAGTACGTATGCCTTTATAGAGCTCTGCTGATTTATAATGCTATCTTACAGCTCCAGATTTTAAAACCTATAAGATCAGGAGCAAATCCAAATTTCGAGTTATTTAGTCACCTATTTGTGCATCAAAAAGGTGTTCAAAAAAATTTATGAAGAAAGGTTATTTCCAGAAAAATAATTTCATAATTGAATTTTTTTATAATTTCAAAACAGATAAGTTTTGAAAATATCTTTTCATTATATACAACAGACAATTAAAAACTTTAAAATGTTCAAAATGCGTTGTTCAAAACCAAATCGATTAGTCTTTTTAATTCACGCCAGTTTAGTAGTGACTTTATATTGCTCCGTCGGCGTTCAAAGTGCCTCCGTAAACCACGGCAACAATCACGCCGTAAACAACATAAACGGCGCCGAGACAATCGCCGAACAAGACATTAATTACGCCGATATTCCCGATCGATTACGGCACATTCCGAAAAACTGCACGGCGTGTGTCGACAGAGAATTGTTTAAGGTTTGAATTGTCGGGTTTCAATCAATCTGGGGTTAATGCGCAATATTTTTAAAATTTTCATCATGAGTGTATTTGAACAAATGTAATTTTACACTTTTTACCCTGTGCAGCAAGGGTTACTAAGACACTAGTGTTGAGGGGGGGGGGAGGGATCTTGTTCTTGTTATATATATTTTCTGAACTTTAACATTCTTCCTCAAAGTCTAAATAAACCTGCTGGTATGCCTCAAAAATGCTCAATTTTTGCCCATACCTATTATTATTAAGGTATCATGGAATTTTTGCCCATACCTATTATTATCAGTTCCTAAAGTTTGTTATAAAACTTTTGAACAGTTTTGGTGTGATAAAGAATAACATTTTAGGGATGGAAACATCAGTTTTACTGCTGTCGAAAGGCGCAGTCAAGTTCTCGCTATTCATCTTGTTCTTGTTCTTGTTCTTGGGAGCATTTCAAAAACTTGAAAAATCAGACAATCAAATAGGCAGGCAATGAAAGCAGGTCAAGAAGCTCTGGAAGATCTGATTAATTATTTACATTTTTAATTTGACATTTCTTTTAAAATTTTTCAAATATGAGGCGCCCCAAGGAGATTTTGCATTAATTCATAGTTTTGTAATTTTAGTGGCCACCAATATTTGTTTATGATTTACTTTAATCTAATTTTGCAAAAGGAATCAAGTGATTATCTCTTTTCCTGAATGCGATATTTGAGGTTTAAGGTTGCAAAAACAATGGATTTACTACATAACAGTAGGGTGTACCAAAAACGTGAATTTCAGCATAACTTTAGGGGGTGGTTGCCTCGGGGTAACAATAAATAACATGTATGATTTTGAGTTTGTTTTCATGTTAGGGGACCAAAATGAAAATTTTAGGCTTATTCCCAAAATATTCTGAAAAATTTGGTACACCCTACTATTATTGCAAAATATTTCCATAATTTTTATTCAATCTTTCAGATGTCCAATTTCGAAAGTTTACCCAAATGGTATATGTAAAATCAAATTCTCTCAGAATGATATGAAAGCCGTAATCAACTCGAAATTCATGAATGAGAATAATGCTCAATACGATTTCATTCCTTGGACATCTGCTTTGAACAATAATTCGCACTCATTTCCAAGTGCATGACACATTTCATCACTTATTTTATACATCTGATAAAGAAACTGATTTCAAAAGAAGGTTAATAAAATTAAGAGGTCCTCTAAAACTGAAAATACATTTTACAAAAGGATTGTCAAGCAAGATGCTTGTATTCACTCTTAATTTGCTGTTGATGCATTCTTTTGGTAAATTACAGACTTGTCTCATTTAACCCTTTCGGTCCGGAAGCATCTATTAACAAACAAAATTTTTGATGGATATTTTCAGTCCACTGTCTAACATTGATAAACATAATTAAGGAGACAAAATATTGTACTAGAAAATGAATGAAATTTCTTGACTCTATTTGCTTTAAAACTTTAAACCAGTTGTGCTGTACAATGTGAATATAAAAATTTCACTTTTCACAGAAATAACAGCCAGAATTGAAAGGGTTAAATGGTTCTGCTGTTTCCCGGATCAAACAATATTATTCATATCAGGCGTTGATAAGTAATTTTGTTTTTTGCACCAATGAATTTGTAAATAATTTCAACTGTCAACTGAATCCGAGGCAGGATAAGGAGGTTCGAAGAATAAAAGGGGAGATATTGAAAATGAAGATTTATGAAAGTGTTGGAATATCCTATAAAGTGGGGGGACAAATTTGTTTTTCTTGATTCGAAAAACCTTCGATGTTACATTGAGACTGTGTGAGTAATTTTCAGAAATATTCCTGATTGAAATAGAGTACTTACCTTGGACTAGGCACACTGTTTCCATTTACTACATAAACATGGCATAACAAGTTTTTTCCTCGGATTTTGATAGGAAAAATGTTTTTTATTATAAACTAATGTGATTTTTTCGAAAACTGTGCGTTTTTACCATTATTTTCATTTTTCACCACAAATATCAAAATTTTGGGTAAGATCAGAGCCTAAAATTTTACTTTTTGGATATTTTTCTAAAATTTGCCCATTATTTTGCTAATTAGACTTTCAAAATTTACACCCATAACGAAAATACTTCAAATCAATCATATACCTAAAATTTGGGTACCCATTATCTGCCCCAAATAACTAGTCCAGATACTAGTTCGGCGGATTTCGGCCTTTTTTTAGACCTTTATGTTAATATTTTGACTTGAATTTATCAGAAAATGTTGAAATTGGGGTCGGGAAAATTCGAAATGACCCTTAAAATTTGAATTTTAGAATGAAAAAATAGCTACAAAATTGTCAATTGCAAAATCTGAGTAATTCTTTTCAGTTATGCAAAAACTCATTAAATGACAAATTTTAGCCATAATTAAAGGCTTCTAATTTATCTATAACACTTTGATATTCCTTAGGAGTGTGCAACAAATTATAAATTTCCTGTATTTTCATAAATTTGTGAAAAAGCCTGAAATCCATATTACACGAAAATCCTGATATTTTTCAAGTCAAAAATTGTGTCATGACAAGATTTATTAATGGAGGAATCAATTTTTGAACGATTTTCACCCCAAATATTAACTTGATTTTAGGTTTTTTCTAGGTTCTTGCACCGCAAAATAACTCTGTGCTAGGGCCACCAGGAGAAACCAATCGAAGATAAACCAATATTCATATTATTAAGCAAAAGATGAAATTTTTATCGGTTAGTTTTTCCTTGTGGCCCTACTCCAAAGGACGTACTCTATTAGCTATTAAATTTGAAGTGTCTCATTCATGTTAAACCTTATCCACATGTGTTGTGTGCCTTGCGCCGTTTATGTATTAACTAACGTTTGCTTCGTAAATGAGGCTTGTCAACAAAGCGCATATCTATAAGGGTTAAAGAAAACTTCTTCAGGTCAAATTAACATGTTCAAAATAAGAATAAACCGGATATTTGTAAATCTATATTGCTTATAAACTACCAAAGTGCCAAAAAGGTTGGAAAAGATCAACCAACTTTCAGTATCAATTTCCATTCCAAACAATAAGTAAAGTCAGACAATTCAATTTTCTCAGTCTATTTGTTATTTTTCATTTGTTTTGCTGTAAACTGAAATTGCCACTGCCACTACCAATGTCTGTGTGTCTCTGGCCCTTAACTTTTGCTGTCATGAAAGAGAGATTTTTGGCAACTTTATCGAAGAAGAGGGATGATTTCAAAGTCTACGTATACTACCATTGGCAGGGGCGGATCTTATTGCATGTATTGCACTGCTGAAAAGGAAAATAATGCGTTAACGCCACTAACACATTTACAAAATGCGTCAATGGCTTTGTTTTACAATAAGTTTAAAATGCATCTGCAAACTGAATTTGCACTTAACTGAACCAAAGTAAATTGCGATAAGCATCTTCAGAGCAAAATGATCACTACGAAACTACAATAAAAAATAAAATGTCATATCTTGTTTTCAATATTTTGATCAAATATCTAGCTACTTTTCATTTTCCCTTCATGATAATTGATTTTTGAAATTCCTTACACATTATTATCTCGTAAGAATTTATACATAAGCAGTAATTACTTATTTTACCCAATTTTAGATCGAGGTTTTGTGATCATTTACCCCATATTTCCGTGATTTTACTCAATAAACTCCTTGAAAGAAAGCTTTGTTGCAAAAAATTAAAACACCAAAAATTTTGAAATAATTTTTCATTTCAAAATCATTTTTCATTTGGACCAACACAAGTTTCTCTGGCCCACAAAATCAATTTTTTTGATAAATTGTATCAATAATCAGTTTACCAAATATTTCATGACGTAATACTGCAGACGAAAAAGAAAGAAGACTTTGTCAATGTAGACTGTCTTTCTTAACGTAGGTGTGCACAGGCTGCAATGGTAAAGGGGGTGCCTGTAGAGAATTAGTTTTTTTAAATAGATCAAAGTCTTAAAAATGGAAAGAAAGGCACTTTATTCAAAATTATAGAGGTTTTTAGAAACAATTTTTTGTTTCAAATTTGATTAGTAAATATTGAGAAAAAGCTCAATTCTTTTAAGAATTCTATTTTCATTTAATATAGACTTGTTATAATAGGAATGAGAAACATAATAACTCATTTATTTAAGTAACTTCCAAAGAAGATATTTGAGAAAAAATTATATCACCCCACCTTTATCAATGTCTGAAATGCACACCTATGCATAATTCGAAGATGAGATTGCTCTTTAAAAGTCGTGATTTGGTTTTTGGGAGAGAATTGCAGCCTTAATTGCCAATTCAGCCGAAAATGAAAATTCTTATTTTCAAGCTAACTAGGCCTGATATGTTTAGTAGTGGTTCTTACACAAAGCAACTTAATCTGGTTGTACATTTAGAACAAGTCGGTATGAGACAAGCGGGTTAATCTGGGTGTTATAAACAACAGGCCTTTATTCATATCTCAAAAGCCAGTGACAAAAGCTTCTATTGCCAAACCATATACCTCAAAATAGACGGACTGTGTAATTCCCATAAAATTTCAAATTTTCATATATGGGCCTTTAGAACAAAATTTTATTAATAAAAGTTGCAGATATTGTAGAAATATGAATGCTTTTGAAAAAGAAACCAAAAATTTTCCTCTTAGAATCAATGGTTCAACCATACCATTTACCAAAATGGCTCTAAAAGGTCAATTTAAAGGCCGAATCTGACCTCTGTTATGAAATGAAGAATTGTTCAGCGCAGAAAGTTACCAAACATATCCAAAAATCAGACAAAAATCCCAATATTTGACAAGAAAAAGGCAAAAAATTAAAGAATTGCAAAAACCATTTGACTCACTTCGTATTTTTAAAAATTTCAGCCTTATGAAGTAAAAACAAGCACGTAAGCTGTGCAATACTTGCTGCTGTTATTAATAGTTAGGCAAAATAATAATGATTTATGAAAATAATAAGAATGTTGATGGCTACACCGCCAGAGAAGTCTTAACCAAGTGAACAGTTCACCGAAGCAATGTTTCCTGTCAATGTCATGATGGACGCAGACTGAGCAGTGAGCAGCTAGTGCTTCGGAAGATTGATCCTTTTCGGCAGACTTGTCAGTTTCGGCAGCTGATTATGCATTAGTCGCATGATTCAGAAATATCTTCGGAGAAAAAAAAGAGAAAAAAAACTCGAGCCATTCCTTGACTCGCTCGAAGCTCGTAAAGATTAAAATGCATATTTTTGACAATTCATCATTAGGAACATTAAAAAGACATCAAATAATGAAAATTTTGTTTTATAAAGATTTACCTTGGGGGGACTCTGCTGTGCACTAAATCCACTTTTAGGACCTTTTAGGGTCTTTTTGGCAAATGGTTTTATGTTTGAACCATTGGTTCTAAGAGAATCTTTTTGGTTTCATTTTCACAAACATTCATATTTCTGCAATACCTTCAACTTTTATTAATAAAATTTTCTTCTAAAGGTCCAAATACAAAAATTAGCAATTTTTTGGGAATTGCACAGTAGGCGTAGTAAGAATTACAAAGTCTCAAATTTTGAGGAGGTAGTAGGGGGGATTTTTGTTATGGGCCAAGGGTATCAAAAGTTATAAACATTTTTTTCCAGGGGGGGGTCCTAACCCCCCATGCAATTTCAATTTTTTTCCGTATGTAGTAAAAGTTTATTTTTTGACGAATAAACTTTAAAAATGATATAAATATATAAGTTTTGTAATGCCAAAATATTAAATTTTTACCTTCACAACTTTTTCTAGAACCCATGTGGGTGTGGGTAGTAAAGTTGCCTCTACCATGGGTTTTTTCACCAGGATCTTGTAACTGAGGCCAAATGAGGATGATTTGTTGAAAAAGATATGGGTAAACCCCCCTTACCTTCACGTGGGGAGCCCCTCAAAGTTGCTAAATAAAAGTTACTTCAATGAAATTATGATGAAACTTTTATTTTGTACAAGTTGTCTATACTGTGGGTCTTTTTATCAGGATCTGGTAAAAGAGGTCAAGTGTGGAAGATGAGGGAAAAAATATGGGTACCCCCCCCCACTTTCTATGGGGAACCCCTCAAAATTACTAAATAAATATTAAGACAAAGACAATATAATTACACATGAGGCCCCCTGCCTCCTACAGAATGAATAGTGGGGGGGGGGTTAATCCATAATTATTTCATCAATTTTCATTTGACCTAAACTAGAAGATCCGGGTAATAATATTCAATGTCTAGACAATTTTTTAAAATGGCATTTCAATAATTTTTCCATAGTACATAAGAACTCACATGGTTAAATAGAATGCAACCCCCCCCCTCATAAAAGGTGAGGGTAGTTCACCCACGTTTTTGAACCAAGCATCCTCATTTGACCTCTTCTACCTTATCCTGGTGAAAATACCAACAGTCTGGACAACATTTACTTAATACTTGTTTCTTTATAATTTCATTGCATTTCATTGCAGTAACTTTTATTTAGTGACTTCGAGAGGCTTCCCCTGGGAATGTGAGGGGGGTTCACCCATACTTTTTCATCAAATCATCCTCGTTTGGCCTCAGTTACAAGATCCTTGTGAAAAAACCCATGGTAGAGGCAACTTTACCAAATAAAATTTTCATCATAATTCCATTGTAGTAAATTCACTACATAGGGGGGCAAACATTGACCGAGTCCTACCCGCCCCCACATGGGTTCTAGAAAAAAGTTGAAAAAGTAAAAAGTTAATATTTTGGCATTACAAAACTTTAATAATAATGCTCTTTTTAAAGTTTATTAGTCAAAAAATAAACTTTTACTTCATACGGGAAAAATTGAAATTGCGTGGGGGGGGGTTAGGACCCCCAGGAAAAAAATGTCAATAATAACTTTTGATGCCCTTGGCCCATAACAAAAATCCCCCTATTACCTCCTCAAAATTCGAGACTTTGTAATTCTTACTACGGCCTATTGCACAGTCCTTCTATTCCGAGGTCCATGGTCAAACCATTCATTTCAGTGCCATATTCACCAGGGAGAACCCATTCTCCAGAAATATTTATCAACAAAACTGATCACTCAATACCAAAGGAAGATAAGCATACTCAACAACATATTGTTAGGATTACATCATTGGAAAGTAGCACAGCCAAAGATTTCAAAGAAACGTCATCAAAATTACCAAGCACAGGTAACCTGAACATTGAGTTGAACCCTCATTGCGAAAAGAAATAACTTTGAATTCAAGTCTTCATAGTAATTTTTGAAAAAATCCAACTTATTTAATAGTTTTCACTTTGAAAATTCAATTAGAAATCTTTACGAATGTCAGAAAACCATCAAAATCAAATAACAAATCTTTGAGTTCTTCAAAGTAATCTTTCCTGGAATTTGCTGCTTGTGTTAAAAATGTTTGTCAAATTTGCTTCATAAAACTCGAAAAAATTATGAAAATTTGGCACCAGGAAGTTTAGTTCTTTTTTTAAAAAATTTGAAATTTGCTTCTTGAAAATTTTGATAAAAAACAGCCTTATAATAGGGTGTTTAATAAATTTCCAGAATCAGTCTGTATGGTTTTTATTATTTAGATTATATAATAAATAATCTCAAGGGTGGAGGGACATTATATACCGAACCTCAAGTAATGTTCGAACTTTAAATAATTCACGAGCCGTAGGCGAGGGAATTATTTAAAGAGAGAACATTATTTGAGGTGAGGTATATGATGTCCTGAC
>JAOWAT010055122.1:0-11373 GCA_028571025.1 Longipedia americana | reverse complement strand
GTTGTTGCAAATACACTCTTTGAACCTAATCCAGATGCGTTAATAAGGTTAGATAAACCATCGCATCTGTCCGAGTGTTAACGTAAATACGGCACTCAGTAACTTTTTTCCAAATTGACGCATATTCTCAATTGAAATGCCCCCCTCCCCTATTCAGCTGATATCTACGATCTTCTGAGTAAATTTGACGGCTACAAAAAGGTGCTGTTCTCTGACACGAACCAAACCGCTCACGTGCTAATGTCAGACAGACAGCAAGCCCTCTTGGTCTACAATTCATTGTCAGAGAACCCCTTTCCGAAGAAATTTGGAACAAAGACAAAAGTGAGGCTGATGAATGAGGTATCTGGTCATGAGGTGGAAGAGGCAGTTGAGGATAATAAAAAGAATATTGATAGGTTAGGGATGAAAGTTTTGCGGAGAAATTTAGTATACGACTTAAATCTAGAAATTAACCGCTTATACCATCCTAGTTTTTTTTATAATTTAACACAATTTTTTAAAATTTGTTTTAAAATTACAACAATGGAGTTCAAAATTAAAACTAAAACTTTGCTCAAAAATAAAGTGGGATAATATAAAGATTTTGAAAGGAAATGGTAGACTACTTTTCAAAATTTTTCATCAAAATTTAATAGCATTTTAATTATGCTTATTTGTCTAAGCATAATTCTTTTGACCACAAAACTTTTGTCCCTCACCACTACAACAGACTGAAAGAGCAAAATTTCATCGTCGAGACTGAAGTAGCAGCCAAAATCATGGAGATGCTTCTCCAAGTGAAATGTCCCGTCGTTGTGGATTTCCACTTGAGAACAGACGTCACCTCCATGGACCTGTTCGTGGGCAGGTATCCCATTATGAAGTTCGAAATCAGTCCCGAGATGGTCAAGAAAGGCAAAATCGGAGAGCTGTTGGCCGATGAAAAGGTGCCGAAAATTGTGACGAGGTTGGACACGGCAAATGCACAGGCTGCATTCAAAATGTGCATTTCCTCAGGTGAAGTGTCTCCCCAATGGACTTTTGAAATTATTTGAAATGTCATTTTGAAGTTTACAATCAAATCTCTCCTGCTGGTGCTGCGGCAAGAAAAACCAACTTTGTTGCAGAATCTTAACAATCATGCACTCCCAAAGATCCATTGTCTCAATTGAAGTCATTTGAATACTGGCATTGTTGTTAAAACCAACTACTGTACAACGAAAATTCGACTATCTCAGATTTTCAAAATGTTCTCAAATTCTCTTACACAGCATTTGCAATTCAATTCTTAACGTAACAAAGCAAAATCAAATAACTTTTTCTTAAAACTGAGGAAAATTTTAAATTTCAAAAGTCCGTTGATTCGTTTCAGGTTTCAAACCGAAAAACTATTTCGACATTAGTTCTGCCTTTAGAATGGTGGACTATTGGCAACACGGTTTGAGCATTTACAAAACATCTAGTCCGAAACTAGCCGATATGAATCGGAATTTGGGTGTACGCTCAACGGGGTCCAAAATGGAGAGTCTGATGTATCTGTACCTTCATTTGTCAAAGTTTTTGCCTGTCTCCTTGATAAACTTCCTCGGTGCCAAAGCTACAATTGACATGGACATTTTGTGCAGTAGGAATCTGCAAATTGCTAGGGAAGCAAAAAAGCAGCTTAGGTGAAAAAGACAGAAATTTTATGCCTAAAATCCACAGAACGAGAGTTTCTGAGATAATTTATGCATTGCTTTTCATTTATGATTTTCCCATATCCATAGCGATCGAAATTGGTCACCGGCGTTTATACGGTTACAGGCTATTATCGTTTGCAAAGATTTTTTGAATGATTTAATAAAAGTAGGATATTTTACTTAAAATTAGAATTATTGTACAAAAATCAAAATATTTTACTTAAAATGTGTCCCATAACACTATTTATTTTTTTAAAAGCTTTAAATTTAAAGTTTATTTATGATAATGATGTTTTGGACAGTTTTCATAAAATTTCTGTCTCTTGTCAGGAAAAAGTACGAGACAAACGTTTCTCACATAAAGTGCCATCGCGGTGATCCGAATAAATTGGAAGCTACAGTGAAAGGACTGCTTGAAGAAATGCAGATTGAACACAATCGTCTGCTTGTGATAGGAAGAGTGGCACTGGTGGAGTTGGAACACCATCTCGATCATAAAATACTCTCGGTGGGGTTTTAGTTCATAGGAATTTTTGGCTTTCAATTACAAATTTTCGGTTAAACGTTTCATAGTTTATTGGAACGATTTTCTTATAAGGAAAAAAAATCAAGAAATTTTTTGAAAACACAAGTGGCATTTTTAAGTACTCTAAATTTTTGAAGATCTATGAAAGGCGATAGAAAAATTGTGAAAATTGAACATTTGTGTAATGCCTAAAGACTTTGTTTCAGGAGTGTACTCTATGGAAATCTACTGATTACACTCCTGAAAGTCTTTGGAGATTATACATTAAAAATTGTTTAAATATGAAAACCTTTCCGAATTTTCATTTGTGTTAAGACCAAAATTCCTGAACTAAACCTCCTTTTAGAAACACATTGACGAGAAACGTGTGAACGGACTCGTTCTAACGGCCCAACCGATCGACGTGCGACACGTGGAAAAGGACAAAACGCCAGCCGTTAATCTCGTTCTGCTTGATCGACAAAATTTGGCCAATATAGAAAATTTGACAGAGTTGGGATTCTTTGAACTGGTTGGAACGGAAAATGATCCCACCAAAAAGGGAACATCGGTCAATGATGTCAATATGGAAGAATATAAAACTTTGTTCCGGTGATAATTGTTCAAAGCTAGTGATATTTATGAGCATGTTCATACGAAATCCTGAATTCTTGACAAAATTGAATGTGGAACTTATTGAATCGAAATGATAGCATTCATATTTAATATTTGAAGTCAACAGAAAGTATCATGCAAGATATTCAAATATTTTGTCCAATCTAATTGAGAAATCAGGGTTTTTCCCAGGTTTTAGAACATCCCAGAATCTAAAAATTTCGTATTTGCGAGTTTTCGCAAAATTTTGCTCAGTTTTTTAATTTTTTGACTCATTTTTTGGAAACTTTTGCTCAGTTTTTCAGAAAATTTCTAATGTTCTTGAAAAAATTTATAAAAATTGTCATTTTTCAACAAAAATTAGTTAGGAAGTTGAATATTCCACTCAAAATTGTCAATTTTTCTCAAAACATGTCTAATTTAAGCTCTAAATTGCAGCAAAATAGTGTTAAAACGAGCAATTTTCTCGGTTTTAGATTCCGCAGAATCTAAAAATTTTGTATTTCTGAGTTTTTGCGTTTTCGCTCAGTTTTTTCGAGAAAAATCGGCTCTCAGTTTTTGAAATTTTTGCGAAAAAAGCCTGGAAATGTTCTCTTTCACTTGAGGCAGTCCAACGGTATTTCAATCTGAAGCTACAAATTCCGTTGACTGAAGGCAAGATTGAAAATAACGATTTGCTGCTATGAATAATTATTTCAATAATATAAAACTACTCTGTCCACTTTATTGGCTGAACGGGAATTATCATCAAAATCATTTCATACTCACTTTTTTTACAAAGTAAATTTTTACAAAGTAAAAACAGGTTGTGAAAAATTAGGATGGTTTCAGAAACTATGTTTTACATTTTTAATAATAACAAATTTTCGAAAATATAGTTTCCTGTTGAGCCATTTTCAAGTGGACGTAATAAACAAATCACTCTTTGGGACCTGAATATTGTTTTTGCTAGAAATAAAAATGAGGAAACCAGAAAAATATATGCAGATCAATAAATTTATTGTGTACGATTATTACTTACAAATAGTTAACTTTATTAATTAACAGAAAAAGGCAGTCTATCTATTGATTTTTATGCTCCTAATCCTACCCCTAAAACAAAATGGCACTTGTACCTTAAAATGTAATTATGTCTAAAATTCATGGTTTTGAGGTGGGACTTTCAAGTACCATTTTGACAACAATCTTTGGTAAAAATGCTCTAAATAAAATTAATAATGCAGAAACAAAATTCCTTCAACAAAATTATAATGCTTTGTTTTTAAAAGTATAAAGAAATATATTTTTTGCAAAACATATTTTGATCGCTTGAGTTAAAATTATAGCCATTTCAAAATAATTTATTGTTGTAAAATTAATTTGAACCTTTGTGATTTGTAACACCTTGATAAAATGAGATGCCCAAAGGACTTGAAATTAAATTTTTTGCGCAATTTCGAAAGATTACAATTTAATTTTTCTGTCATGCAGTAATTTCATCATGAAATTTCATCCAGATCATGCCATATATTGTAAACTTCAAACTTCACCAAAATTAATTAATTCCAAATAGCCCTAGGGACAATTCAATATCTTTAAATAATCTGTATTTTTTTAGAGCACTCTTCAAATCATTCACTCACAATGGATACTCTCTTCGATTTATTTGATTGGAGCATTTTTGACTGTTTTGCAAAAGATTTCTCCTTTCGTACACAGGAGGTTATTGCCCTGCCATTGAGCTTTACAAGAGTCCGTCGTCTTAAAATCCACAGCGAGCTTTTCCCAAACTTTCTTCTTGGGATTGAGTTGCTCATCAGGCGTTCCGGTTTCATAGCCGTCGACAAAAATCCTGTCTCCAGCCTGGGCGCCCTCTGGAACAGACAGCGGTTCCACTTCTTTGGGCTCTTCTCTGGAGGCGCAGAGAACCATCCCTTTCGATTCGACGCCTTTTAGCTTGGCGGGTTTCAGGTTGCAGAGCACCACCACCATTCGGTTTTGCATGTCTTCCAGAGGAACAAAATTGGCGAGACCAGACACAATAGTCCTGGGTCCTGAAGGTTCGCCCAGATCGATCTTTTCAATGTAGAGGGCGTCGGCGTCAGGGTGTTTCGAGCATTCAACGATTTTGCCCACCCTAATGAGAGACCGACAGTTGAGCTTGAAACGTTTTGACAACAAATTGCCAAAAGTAAAACATTGGTTTCAAGCTAGTTTCAATGAATTTGTGAACATCAATCTGGGTTATCCCATAAGATTAAGACGCCAATTTTTTATTTCAAATAGGCTACTTTTTATTTAAAGGAGTAAATTCATAAAAAAATTAGAAACCTTCAACGAAGTAACTTGCATAATTTTTTGTCCGTAAATATTTTCGCAGAATTTAAAAAAAGGGGCTAATATTTTGATAGGAGATGACTTCCTCTGGGATGAAGTTTTAATGCAAAATATTGCAAAAATCAAACTTTTCAAGTTCAACTGTCGCACCTAATATCTAATCTGGATGGCACAACCTCATCTGAAGCCGCGGCATTGGCATTTGCGCCTCCCTTTCCGGGTTTGACTTTCGCTGGAGGAGGGTAGGCAGTCATGGTCAGTTTCTTCAGTTCAGGTGTTTCGAACTTTTTACGGATCGGGTCTAACAAACGGTTCAAATACTTTTCAACGGCGGATTTCAAATCGCCGGGGTGGATTTTTTCTTCGCCGAACGATTTTTCAAGTTCTTCGAAGGTGGCGAAACTGATATTTCCTCCGTTTTCTGGGCTCCTTTCGATGACAAACGGTTCGTTCTTGGTGACAACGGGAATAACGACGTGCTTACAAAACGACAAAATTCCGTTATCGGCGATGTTTCCCGGTTCGCAAAAAGCCTTCTTGAGCTTCTTCTTGACAGCCGCTGCGGAATCAAGAAGATCGATTTTGCTGTCTTCCTCGGACGAACTCATCTTGGTACCTGGAAAGGAAAGAGAGAAGAAGTTTTATTAAATTAATGTGCATTTGTGGTGCTGAAAATTGATTTTCAAAACATAACCTGCGAATATCTTCCATATACATCCTTGTAGCTAAAGAATGTAAGATGTCATTTCATTTAATATCGCACAACATGAAGGTTTCAACAACATTATTTGCTCATCTAGCTTTAAGGGTGCAGAAGAAATTTGTTTATGTTTCATTCTCTTTTTTGCTTATCTTTCCAAATCAATATCAAAACTAATAATGGAAAAATTTAAAAATAATTTTGCAGTGAAGATAACTCGGTACTTTGTGATTTCCGAAACAATTGATTATATATTGGCATGTATGAAATGTAGATCATGGATACTAGGTTGTAAAATCCTTCTGATGTCCTTCCTTACCCTGAAGTCCGGGAACCATAGGGTTCATCAAATGCGCCCTCTTGGCATAACCCAACATTGGCAAGTACTTTTCGGCATAGGTAAAGATTTTCCGTTGGTCGACTCCACCAAATTGCGCGTCACAACCCAAGTATTGCTCGTCGAGGGCCTGAAGACCGGGGTACAACAACCCAGACAAAAGTGGATGTTGAACCTAGAAGGAAGAACAAATGATCTAAAACTTTGTGGAATGATTTGAATAAGTTTATGCTTCAAAATACCATTCATTTACTCCTGAAGAGGGCAGGCATATAAAAGTGTTTGACCCGAAGTCAAGATATTTTGACTGTCCAATTCAGGGGTACAGGATTTACCATGTAATCTTTTTTATAGCCCCACCCTCTTCAAATTTAGATTAAGGAAGTTCTACAATGAGGGTAATAATAAAATCCTGGGAAGGGAAGGAAGGTTTTTTGGAAATTGTTACTAAATGAAATGTTGTGAAATTTGGTATGGTAACTTTTCATATCATTGTTGAACCCCCGAAACATAATTTAGGTCAATATTGGACATTTACTTTTTTCCCATATTATTCTCCATATAAAAATATAGCCAACAAATGAACAAGAATTCTGTTGTTTACACTTTGGCTTTACTTTTATATGGAGAATAATATGAAAAAAGTAAATGTCCAATATTGACCTAAAGTTTGTTTCGGGGGTTTAACAAAGATATGAAAAGTTACCATACCAAATTTTACAACTTTTTATTTAGTAACAAAAGCCAAAAACCTTCCTTCCCATCCCAGGATTTTATTATTATCCTCACTGTACCTGTGTCCCTAAATAGAATTTGAAAAAGTCGTAATTTGTTAAGTTTCGCGGAATAATTTACTTTACATGATTTTACACTATCATTAAAAGAATTTTTTACGCGAAACTCAACACATCAAATTTTTTGCCCAATATATTTAGGGACAAATGTAGTAGCCGTCAAAATAAAATTTCTAATGCCTCAAACTCTCCCAATCACAATCTTCGCACATTTCCGTGAAGACATCATAGGCGGCCTGATTGCAAATCCCATCGGCGGAAAAGTGATACTTATGAAATGACCCGTCGAGACAAGCTGCATAGATGTAATCCTGGGGGCCGAATGCACAAATGCAGGCGCATTCCTGGGGCACGGTGAAATTGGCTAAGGACCATTGGGATCCTGCGTAGGCACCTGGTACGCCTGAAAGTAGAAAAGGGGAGAGATTGTCAAATTAATCTGACTTTACCATACCACCACAATAGGGTAAAAACTCGTAATTTTAGTTTTTGAGACGAAATTTTCGAAAAAATTCGAGACTTTGCCTATTTTTGGCTAAATTTGATGTAGTAAATTTGTATACATGATTAAATAGCCAAATTTGAGGCTAAAAATCGTCTATTTAACTGTCCAAATTTACTACGTAATTTATTTTGAAAATTGGATTTTTTTTCAAAAAATCCCTCCATGACAGATTTTTGTTTATGAATAAATACTTTGCTTAACCCATAGGACGCGGAAAGATTTCTGGCTTCAAAAAACACATTACACTCAAAGAGTTATTATGTGTCAATTGTCAAAATTCTATGCCCTTAATTGAATACAAAAGTTCAAGAAAATGTTGGAAAGCCTTCGAAATTGAATACAGAAGTTAAGAAAATGTTGGAAAGCCTTTGAAATCAATTTCATTTTTCACATTTCTTTGGTTGTTATATTTTGCGAACTAATGACGTCACACATTTTCCTAGATTTTGCGAGTGAGCGTCGATTATTAGACGTTCGCGTCCTCTGGGTTAAACCAAATTTGCTCAGGCTGCTATGGATTTAAGTGAGAATTGGAACACAACCTAAATCAATGTTAGGTGGGCTGTGTACATATTTTCAATTCCATTTTACCTATCGATGCCAAGGCTGACCGCTTGTTAAGGCTGTAGTTCTGTAGAGCGAAAATGTGTACTGTGCCCTTGTCAGATGAGCAACACAGCCATTCGTCGCTAGGGCTGAAATTGATGCAATACAAAAGGGCCGTGTCCGATCCGCGACGGAGTTCAACCAACATCACTTTTCGAACGGCGTCCCAAATACGGATTAAGGTCCCTGCAAGAGTAAAATGAAGCAAGTTTAAGAAAGTCACTATAGCAAAAGTAGGGTGTAACACAAAGTTCCGGAATCAGGCTGTGTGGTTTTTATATTTTAGATTATATTATTCTGAACCAAAAACTACCTTTTTCTTTGAATAAAATAAAATTTTAGACCTTGCAACCAGCGACCCAATTTAATTAGGCTTTTGACATTATTATATGGTCTGTCAGAGGAAGTAATGATAAACCTGGCAAAAATATGGTTAGTATCAATTGCATGTTGAAAAATTAATGGAACTATCGATATTTCTATTCTATGACATAATAATCATTATTTGTGATCAAACCAATCTTAGTTCTAAGATATGAGTCATTAGCATTGATTACTTCCTCTGAGCATTTAGGAAAAAATTGAAATTTTAAATAATATAAGACCAAACTTGTGTCTCTGGTTGCAAGGTCTAAATTTCAATTTTATTCAAATAAACAGGTAGTTCTGGGATTAGAAATATATAATCTAAAATTTGAAAACCACACAGACCGATTCTGGAACTTTGTGTTACACCCTAGCAAAAGATCGATATTTCAAATATCTTCTCTCAGAATTCACAAGTGATTGGAGTCCATTGAGCCGTGCCGCCACATTAAGGGTCAAAAAAGTGCATAAACATAGAGAGTCACTTAATTTGGACACACATTAGACCAATTTGGACACATTTTTACATCTTGCTCAAAACCTTCATCTGCCCATTGGACCAAATTAAGCTCAGAAGTTTAAAAATATTTGAAGAACTTGTGAGCTCAATATGGTTCAGTGGGCAGATGAAGGTTTTGAGCATATTAAGTAATGCCCAAATTGACCCCTTACAGAGTTAGAACTTGTCTCAAGGCAGAATCACTCTATTTGAAATGGCCCGTTCGCCAAAAGTGAAAAACGGCTGCCCGAACATGTGTGGAATTTCAGTGATTAAATGTACCACTGCCAGACTTGAATGTCACCAGATTTGATATGTAACTCCCGTAGTCTGTGAGGGGTACTTTTAATTTATTCGCTTCAGTTCTGGGATGAGTTATTTTTGTCACATTTTGGCGAGATTCTTTAAAACATAGGATGAAGTATCTCATTAATTAATCAAAATCATTTGAGGTGTCCCAGCGGATTTTCGTGATAAGGAAAAATTTCAAAATTGAAAAATTAGCATTTTAAGTTTTTATTGAAACTAAAAAAATGTCACAATCGTTTCTTTCATAGCGGAATTTTGGTCCATTTCTTGAATTTGAAATTTTGCATGAAGTTACAAATGTGTCATAGAAGTGAATGGTCAAGTACTTAAAAATGTAGGAAAACATTTCTTCATGGAAATCCGCTGAGATGCCTCATTTCAGTGTATACCTTTAACACTAGCTGTAGCAATCATAGTTCCTTGTTGATTAATAGCAATACACCAGAGTTCATTTTGATGCGCATTAATACTGACTGGAGAACTGGAAACTCTTTGTTCTGTCGTGGCCAAATCCACTATTTGGAGACTTCCGGTTTTGTATCCCGGAAATATCATAAATTCCCTTTCTGACATTCTGAGTGGACTCACTTCGCAAAGCCCTCGGGGATTATCTCGCGTGTCTGGGAAGGGAACATTTGTGAATCATTATTTTGTCAAAGGTGCTTTTTCGTACTTTCTCAGCTCATAACTTAACAATGTACTTCTATAGTAGAAGTTTATTTTTGTGTGCCTTTCAAAAGATTTAAATCGTATGCTGTAGGTTTTAAAAAGTACACAATTTTCAAAAATTGCGGGCTTTCAAAATGAAATCAGTAAATGTGCCTGTATAACAAAAATTAGAGAACGTTACGAATTCTCATGTAGTAAACTTAAGAGCTAAATATCTAAAATTTGGCATGTCTGAATGTGTTCTTTTAAATGTTGAACTAAATTTTGGGACCCATAGCCCAATTTCTATTTGTGTCTTTTTTTACATTTTATGAAATATATGCTCAGAAAACTTCATCAAAAAATTGCAGATGGCGCCACTAAAATTTTGCAAAATTATTATGAAGTCAAAGTCAATTATTTGGAGAAATGACACATCATAAAACTTGGCCTTTGGACCTCAGACTATCGTCCAGTATAAAAAAGAACACCCTGGGACTTACCAAATTTTAGATACACAGCTCTCAAAGTTACTACATAAGAATTCGTAACGTTCCCCATTACATGTTATTCTATCTCACATTTGTATATAAATCCAATAAACATGTCATTTTCTCCAATTGTTAGGCTAATTTTATAAAAAAAAATCCAATATTGAGCATAGTTTTAATAACTCAAGTAAGGCTCTATATCGAGCAAATTTCTCCAAAAGTGTAAATACCTTCAGCAAAATTTCTAGGAATCGGCTTTTCAAAATAGCCTCATATATCCAAGACAACATTATTTAATTACTTTCCAATGACTTGTAAAACTTTCACTTATTTTTTAGCGTCAGTGCCAAGTCACTTTTGTCTCCCGACCAAACATTTCTATGTCACATATTAATGTCTTTTCTTAGAATCTCAGCATGGCTTGCATCAAATTTCCTTTTTCAACCCAAATTTTCCTATTTTTCCCATCGTGAAAAGAAATTTCGTCCCCATTCGAACTTGACCTTGATCTATTTGAATGTGTCAGCCAACCTACCTTCCAAAGCAATAGATCGTTACGCAGGTTGCATGACTTGTCTTTACCTGAACACCCCCAATTACATTGGGGTCTTCAGATAAAGTCAAATCATGTAACCATACAAACCAATCCATTGGCTTTGGTCATGTTGATTTTCTCAACCAACTTTACAAAAGAGCTCTGTCTGAGCACAGCTTTGACAGACTCTGTCTCACATGTGGTTGGAGAAATTAAAGTAGGTCCCCAGGCAAGTCTCAACAAGTTGTATTATTTCTGAGAAAATCATGATTTGGTGAACAGGGGTCACTAGGAAAATCATTTCACATGTTGCAATTATTGGAAATAAGGCAATATATGTGTTTTTGTGTATCTATATATATATAAAAGGAAGGTTCGATGTTTGTGAATCTACTCCTCAAGAACTACAAAATAGAATTTTCTGAAAATTTGTATACTTTATCTTTACCCTTCCCCATAGGTAATGGGCGAAAAAAATTTCAAAAA
>JAOWAT010055011.1:0-11376 GCA_028571025.1 Longipedia americana | reverse complement strand
ACCTACATACAAAATTTCAAGTCAATATCTTTAAAATTGACAGAGTTATTAAACAATTACTAACTTTGGAGGAGAAGAAGGAGGAGGAGGAAAAAAAGAAGTTCTCTGACAAGGCTTCGCCTCGTAACAATCAAATACTATAAAAAAGAACAGCAGATGAATGCAACATCTTCCTTGTTCAGGATTATACTACAAAAAAGAGAACTTTGTGTGAGACATAGACACAGAATTGTAAAATACCTAGAAGAAGCAGGAAGAGTAAGTTTTATGACAACAAAGCCTAGCAGAGCAGACAGACAGAGAAACAAGGACTGGACATCCAGGACCCTGCGCTGTTGCTTACAATTGAACCTGAGATCACATTAGGCCTTAGTGCAGGGAAATTTGAGGCGTCTTAAATGAAAACCAGCGCTCAGTGTTAAGCACTGAGCGCTGGTTTTCACTTGCAAAGCCACATTTTATCATGACATGTTTCAGCAAAAAGCCTGAACGTGGTCAAAGTGTCACATTTTGCATTTTACCTTCACAATAATTGCAAAATTGGTTGTTCACTCTCACTTTACAGAATTTTTTTCTGGTTTTTCCATGTAAATATTGAGCATTTCTGAGTTTTTGCAACTTTTGCTGACTTTTGGCCCAAAAAAAATTCTATTAATTTTAGACAGATTTTCAGGATATAAAGCCTGAAAATATGTAATAACAAAAAGTTTAGAAGCAAAATTAAATATTGAAGTGCAAAAGTTTCATTTTTGTCACTTACATCACTTTCTTTTTTGAACATCATTGTTCAGCCATAGATGGTATGAAGTGCCACTTTTTTCTTGAAAAACTTAAATTATCCAAAAATTTATATCTCATTGTATCAATATTTGAAACTAAGACTGCTTTTTGACCTCACATGGCTTCATAAAACGAATTGTATTGTTCACATTGAATATAAGATTTTCTTTTTATTATTAAGCTCTAGTGTGTTTATCTTTTAGAGATTTTTCCATAATTTATAAAACATAACTTATCCGAGTTTTTGAGTGATTATGTCAAATCTTCTTAAACCTTGAATCTCATTGTGGACTGAACAGCAACAACAATTTCTTCGACAGCTTCTAATGCTCTAATACCCTCAAATTGTGCATTATCAGAACAAAACAAATGCCTTTTTCTAAACAAACAAACAGTTCAATATGTGCGTGACTTTCACATTCATAATATCATCCAATTTTAGAGGTCAATGTCCTTCTCCTTACTAAATGACAGTAGTTGGTGTAAAAGTAAATAAAATTATTTGTAAATACGTGAGTGAGGGGATTTTTATCAAGGTGAGGGGCATAAAAATAGGGCAATCAGAAAAATCTAATACAAATAGAGGAAGGAGTAAATAGTTAGGCATTTACTTAACAGATTGTTCGTCTAAGAAGGGACCCATTGTTGTAATTGAAGCCAAAATAACTCAAATTTTGCCAAATCAAATGTGATTTTTAACCTAACTCCAAAGTCTTTCCAGGGGTTTCAATGGCTGTTTTGGATAGCTTGAATATTGCACTTATAGGACCTGGTATTGAATTTTTGTATTCTCATCACGACAATTTGCCTATGTCTTGTGATTTAAATGTTGAGATTTGATGAGCAGCATCCTTTTGCTATATTTTAAGAACTACTCTTACAATTGTGAAATGCAAGCTCAAAGCATACCATTTGTTCTTTCAATGTATGATTGTTTTTGTATTAGACCATCACATAACAGTAAGATGACCTGTGTGTATTGATTGCTCTTTGAAAAGAGGAGGAGCTAATGTGAGTTGAATTAAATTGATTCATAATAACAGAAGAGAAGTTTAGATTTCAATATTATTCCTATTCTAAAATTTTATTTTTAGGCTATTAAAGATACAAATTTCAAGTTGAAAATTACATGGTATGTTTGCATACAATGTCTATTTTCAACTTATCTAATTTTTAGAGCTCAATATCCTCCCCATATTACAGAAAATAAACCATGTTTAATGGCATTAATTATGATTTCATTTTACGCAGTTCGTAGCTTCTATTTAGCAAATAGAGGGCATGAGCTTGCATAGCAAAGTGGTTAGAACTATTAATGGTCAACAGCTCAAATATGAAATTTACCATTTTAGATTTTCATTGAAATTGGAGCAAACATTGCTTTTAAGGATGTTCATTATTTCACTCCTAAAATTATGAATCAAGTCTAATTTCAGCCTTAGATTTGAAAATCTTTCATTTTTGTTAGACTTACATGTGTTGATGAAACAACTGCTACATTGGCCTTTAAACACATTAAAAGAAGTTCTTTTGGGTAACAAGAGAGAAAAATGTAAGTGTTGCTAAAATGGGTTCTTAAAAACATTAAAAAACGCTGAAAAAAGTGAAAAAATGGGAAAATTTCAAGGCTCAAATGTTGTTAAATCGCGAGATTTTCCTCACAAACTGTTGCTAAATCGCGAGGACTATTTAGTAAATGGAGGCGGGAGGCATCCAACTGTTGTTAAATCGCGAGATGTTGTTAAATCGCGAGTTGTTAAATCGCGATTCCCCTGTACTTTTATTCCATCAAAAATTATCCAAAATTGTTTTCAGTTGATTTCAATAAAATAGTACCTGTTATTTTTTGGAAACTAGTTTTGGAAACTAGAGATTTTGAAGTTTCCAAAACTACCCCTACTTTTATAATTAGCTGTCATAGAGTTGGTGAAAACTCAAGATGAAAAGAAGTGATTTTGACGAAATTTTTGTCGAGCTAAGTTCGTTGGGACGGAGTAGTACTTACAAAATCAAAAATTCTTGAAATGTTCCATATGGCATAATACAGATGTAAGTGAAATTTTGCATGAGTTGATCACATGTAGAAATATTGATATTATACTACCTCTGTCTCAAAATAGATTAGGAAAACGATGTGACATGCTTCAGTTTCACAGAAAAATATACTTCAATGAATCACACAGCACTGAAGTAAATTTTTCCGCAAAATTACAGCATATCACATCGTTCGCCAAATCTATTTTGAGACAGAGGTAGTAATTTTTTTGCTTTGAATCAGAGAAATGATGAACATTTGCGGAAAAATTATTCAAAGTGTATGAACGTATCACATTTATCCTAATTGATGAGGACATTCACCATTATTTTTGAAACCAAGTTATGCATTAAAATGATTCTGACCACTTACGCCCGAAGCTCCTTGTTTTCGAGATGAAACTTGTTCCACTCCTCATTTATTTGCTTCTTCACAGCCTTGTCTTCAATGCTTTTCACATTATCAGCAGCCTTCTTCATGACTATCAACGGAACAATTTCCTGGGAGAGATCTTCCAAACGGTACAGAGCATTCCGAGCACTTTCAATGTCCAAATCTTTCAATGCCACTCGTAAATCGCGTAAATAGGCCTTTAATTCTACTGTTTGTGATAATTCTTCGTCTGATAAAATGTGTTCTTTTGATTTGGCAGCTTTTAATAGGACAGTCATTTTACGTATTACAGGCACTTGGGACGTACAATGAATCTTATATCGTCTTGACACTTTGCTACAGAAAGTTAAAAAGTAGGTTTCTTTACATTTTTGACATTTATTAAGTAAAATTATTATTTATGGCATAATTTTTTCTCATAAGCGAACAGGGCAAAGGGAGATGAAAAAATTAAATTTTGGAAGAAAATTTATCTTTAGAATTCCTCAAAAATCACAACTCAAAAATTGGGAGATAAAAACATACTACCCTAAAAATTTGAAGAAAATTTACCTTTTGAATTGCTCAAACACAAAACAAAAATCATCGTGAAAACTTGAAAAAATTCTTAAAATGGCAACTTGTTGAAAAGTTCTATGTTGTTAAAACGTAAAGTGACTGTACCGTCTTTTGCTAGAGGTAGAATTTTAGCTCGACTGCTTAAAGTGTCTTTGATAAAGTTCTTTTCGTTCAGAGGAGTCTTCTTTGTTCTCTTCACTTTTCCAAATTTGCTTTGTGATTCCTGCAAAACTTTTCCCCATGTTTGTCCTCCCCCTCTGGAATCAGTCTTCGTGTACCCACCTCTGTGGTGGTCAGTCTTGGTGGAATATCCCATTTTCTTTTTTGATTTTTCTGTAATTGTGGACAATGAAGTCAAAATTTATGTCTTTCAAGGCTTTATTTTTGACAAGGGTTTTTAAAAGCCTAAGAGAAATTTTCCAAAAATCTGAAGAAAAATACAAAAAAAGATCGGAAATCACAAAATTTTTAGATTTCAAGTTTTCTGTTGATCTAGATTTTTGTGAAGAAAAATCTTGAATTAATCGAATCCAATAGATTTTCGAAAATATTGATCTTTTCCAAAAATTTCAAATTTCGTAATTTTTAGCTCTAGGCGAGTTTTTCGAATATTCTACTGAGTTTTATAAAATATGGATTTTTTCAAAATGTTTGGCGAGTTTTTTGTGAATTTTGTTAGTAGGCCGTTCGACATAATATTTGACACTTGAGCTTCCCTTTATGATGCTGCAGACTCTTGTGCCCACTTGGACCACCTTCTTTGGGTTTTCTGGTTTTAATTACCACATCCACAACCATATTTGGATTCCTGTAGATCTCTTCCTTATTGACAACACTCAGCTGCTCTGCATTGCGTGCAGCTACCAGGTAATCCGCGGCTTCACGGGCCTTGTCCAAACCGCTGTTCAGCTCTCTCACGTTCTCAGACCAGCCGGCGCCAGGCATTCTGCAAAAAAAAATAAAAAAAATACTTCCTCCGTCCCAATATAGATTAGGCGAACGATATGACACGTTACAGTTTCGCGGAAAAATCTACTTCAATAATTACCAGATCATTATACTAGATCTTTCCTCATTCGCCTTATCTATCTTGGGACGGAGGAAGTAATTATTTGTAGGTTTGCTAAAATAGGAAACTTATTTTTGGACTTATTTTTGGACGTATTTTTTAGTCTTTGGCTTCTTTCTAGATGCCAAAATATTACAAAAAAGTAAAAGCTGACAAAAAGTAGAATCTGACAAAAAATAACTTTAGACAGCTACAATGATAAAATCTGACAAGAAAAAAAGCCATAGCCATAAATATTATTTCTTAAAATCGCTTACTTTTAAAAAATAAAACAAAGTTTTCGAGAAATTGGGAAACTTCCATTTGTTTCACAATTCTGAAGAAAAGATATCTTTTAAAATAATATTAATTGAGAATTTTTGTGAATTCTACATCAATTTTCTCCTGAAAAGAGTGAAAATTGATTTTGTTTTATACATTTCTTAGAGAAATATTTACCTTTTGAGATAGAGTAGAGATGAGACAGACTAAAATTAATCAATAATTATTATTTATTCATACCAAGGGAGGTAAACTTGGGACTTCATCTCATATTACTCTCTTGCTGTAGCATCCCTCCCTGAATTAGTGAGGGGTATCTAACTTGTGAAGTTGGAAAGTCATATAACAGACAATGAAACCCTCATTACAGGAAGAAAGGCATTGAAAGTACCTTGTAGGACGAACAACCAATAACTTCAAGTTTTAATAGTTTTTATGATTATTACCCACCTTGTTATTACCGTTGAGTATTAGCAATTCAATGTAAAGTATCAAAATTGAAAAATCGATTGTGTAGAAAATAAAAATCCGTTTCAAAATTAAATTAAGATTTATTTGATTGTCATGAAATAAATATGATCACAAAAGTATAATTTTTCAACATCAACGGTATGTAATCCAAAGATTTTCAGGAGTAGTAAGTTTATAATCAATGAATAGAATATCCACTTATTACAATCCTGAAATCAAGGTCTTTAATTGTAACATTTTAACAATTTAATAAATACATTCAAATAGATAACATTGATAAATAATTTTGCTCCAAAGAAGAAACTTTACAAGACTTTAAAGGCAGACTGGCGTGAAAATTTTTATGGACTAATTTTGAGTGGAAAGCTTTGAAATGACCTCTCGTAATATTTGGTTACATTTTTGACAATTTCTTTTTGAAAAAATGCCTAAAATTTAGGTTAATAAATAATGATGGGTGGCATCTCATTTTAATTTTTTGTTCCAAAATAGAGAAAGGACTTGAGTTTCCCGGAAAATTTCAATTTCTTTGTGCAACAACAGTTCCTCTTTTAAATGCGTAAATTTAGAATCATATGCCACCCACCCTTACTTTTTGAATAGAAATTCTATAATTTTTGTTGAAAAATTAATGTTCTAAAAACTCAAATGTTTTTTAGAAGTCATTTTTTTAACTTTTTAAACAATATTGGCTTGAAAAAATTTCACGCCTGTCTGCCTTTAAAGGCAGACGAGCGTGAAATTTTTATGTGCTAATATTGCATAAAACAAAAGACCAACATGTGTTGCCACTCACCATTATTTCTCAATATAAATTTTTCGAAATTTTTCAAAAAGAAATTGTCAAAAACATATCCAAATGTTACCAGAGTTTATTTTGAAGCATTCTACACAAAATTTTCACACCCGTCTGCCTTTCAGAAGTCTAAATCTTCAAAGTAGTATCATAAAAATCAAAGTAGGCTGCAAAATGGTAAGCCATATTTGAGAGCACAATCAAGTATTCTGCAATTGAGAACAAACTGTAGATGCCCGGTTCACAATACTTATTATGTCGGTAATAGAAATAAACTGCGTTGAGTATGCAAAAATAATTGACCACCAGACAAGTTCTTTTCAGTCTTAGGGCTCTCACTTCATTGGGCAGTCTCGGCCACTGCCAATGTTTACTGAACAGTCTGAATGAAATGAGCATGTAAAGGGAGGCTGAGATCAGGAAGGTGATGAATGAGATTTTGTGAAAGCTGAAATTTTCTTTGGACGGAGCAAAACTGAGCATGAGCAGGGCCATATTTTCCACAATGGCCAGAATGAACGAGAGTCTGATGTGCCAGATTTTGGTTCTGGGTAAACCACTTTTCATGTAATTGAAATACATTCGTTCAACTAACAGGCGGGGACCTGATTGTAGAGCGATACAAGTTTTCCAGACGTATTTTTGAGGCTGACAAGAACTTGCATCAGTCAATTTTGAGCACAATTTAGGGAAAATTTGGTCTCAGTTTTAAGAAAATTTGAGAATTGTTTTACATATGAGTAAACTGCAAAAATTTCTGGAGTGTAATTTCTATTGTTTATTATGCTCCTGAAAGTCTTTTTAGAGATTACACATATTTTACTATATTAGGTATTGAAATATCTGAATGTCTACGAAATTTTTTATCTGAATTTCGACAATGCTTGTCTTAAAAGAACTTGAGATTATTCACAATTTTGGATAAATTGACTGATGCACCACCTCATAAGATCCAATAGCGGATGAGATCGAAGGCGCAAAATTCCAGACTTCACAATGGGTTTTTGTGGATTTTTTGAAATGATAGACGAAGGACCACATAATGCAAAAGACGAATGCGAATAAAGGCAGACTGACGGTGCAAATGCAAAATATTCGGTACGAGACTTGGAACAGACATGGACGGGTGGTGCTAAGGTGATTGTTGTTGTTGTTGTTGCTGAGGGTGGGGCTAGATGTGACTTGTAAACATTATCATTACATTCTTAATAAGAAGGGTGTACCAAATTTTTCAGGTTATTTTGGGGGTAGGCCTAAAATTTTCATCTTGGTCCCCTAACATGAAAAGAAGCTCAAAATCATACATGTAATGTAATGTTACCCAGAGGCAACCACCCCCTAAAGTTATGCTGAAATTCATCTTTTTATTAATAACAGAGGAAGTATTTCTTATAAATATAGCATAACATTAGCGGGTGGTTGCCTCGGGATAGCGATAAAAAATCTGTATGATTTTAAGCTTGTTTTCATGTTAGGAGACCAAAATGAAAATTTTAGTCCTGCCCCAAAAATAATCTGAAAAAATTTGGTACATCCTATTCTTAATCTCAAAATCATTACATTATAAATTTAGGAGTAAGTCAACCTAAATTTTGTGGTTCATGAATTACACCAATTCTGTAATCTAGAAGGATTTTCAGGGGTGTAAACTATGGAAATCCAAAGGTTACACTCCTGAAAGTCTTTGCTTATTGGAAAGTAGAAACACAGAAATGTAATATGTTTTTGAAATATGATTACAAACATAAATTTTTATTTTTATTTAAGATGCTTACAAGTGACATGATCAACCTTAAAATAGATTTAGTCTTCCAAGACTGATGCTGTAACAGCATTTCATCGAAGGAATCTTCTTCATCACTAGACTAAAACATTTCTCCAATAATTATCCCAAATTTGACTTTCAGTAAGAGTAAAATGATGTAAATAATATGAAAAACACTACCAACTTGTGAGATAAAATCATTTACAGGAGCTAAATTGAAAAGATGAATTGATGATCAATATTTCTCGTATCACTGGTTGAAAGCACCAAATGTGTAATTCACACAGATTTAAGGAGGGTAATCATTGATTTCAAATCTGTATGAAAGTCTTTGGAGACTTAAAAATTGTAAAGATCTAAATTTCACCAAATTACTAATTTCCCTTCTGAAAAATTCTTAATTTTACACAACAGCTCACTTCCACATTATTACCACGTTTCAGAAATGCATAATAATGTGTAATGCATGTCCTTAAAATCAGGTCTTTGTATTTATCAATAAGAGCATGCTTGAGAAACGAGTATTTAAGATGGAAACAAGACTGTGACAATGCAAAGAACTTTAATCATTTGACCCGTTACAATTTATTACATGCTTTGAAAAATGAAAGTTTCTTACGCTGAACTTTCTTTCTATTTCAAAGTAAAGTTTGCATGACTGCTGCAAAATTCTTTGAATTTCTTTTAATTAGTGGGACAAAACTAATTAAAAATCCATTCATTCTTCACCCAGCTTTTTAACGAGTTTTGAATCTTAATTTTGGGATTTTAGATATTGTAAAAATTGGTCAAAAAAGCATCAGAAGTTTTTGGCCCTCTAATTGTTTATCAAACCATTTGGGAACAAAAAAATGATGCATTTTTTTCATGATGTCCAACACAAAAAGTTATGATTGGCAAGCTCAACTCCAACAAAAATCCAAAAAGCATTCAAAGGCTGTGTGTGTCTTGCTATCTTTTAAATTTGTACTAACTATAGACCAAAGAAAAATTCAAAGGCAAGCACGCTTTTTTTTGTCAAAATAGAATACATCTTTGAAAAATCATTCAATAATGTGCGTATTCATTTTTTCTTTAGTTTGAACAACTATTTTAAAAGTTTTCTTCTGCATTCAGTCATGCAAAACATAAAAGAAACCATATATTTGTGACTTTCCCCTAAAATTCTGTTCAGCATATAGGAAATTATCGAAAAATGATAAAAACATTTGATTACATAAATGCACCGTTGGTAATAATTATTTGTTTGAGAAAGGAATAATTAATGAGTTGCTGACTTTTTACAATTCCATTCGATTCGCAAAGACTGTTTTAATGTCATTTGCTCAAGGTTTTAAATTCAAAATGTACCAAAATATTGAAAAACTGACTTTCTTAAGTGAAAATAAAACCTAGATTTTATAAATTGGCTCCCATGATGGTCAGAAAGAGATGGGAATTTCAAAAAAGTCCCCCAACTGTATTTCACTGTATAAAAATTGTAAGAAGTCAAATTTTACCAGCCAAATACAAGAACACTCTTCGTGAAACGAATGTTGTAATAAATTGCTGCATTTGGAAAGCATCTAAAAAATTTCTTTAAAAAGCATTATAAAATTTACAATATGGTCTTGCAAACTTTTTGAGAATGAGTTCAAAAGTAACTCAAATCAAAGAACTTTTTATGCTGACTTCAGAGATGGTTTCATTTCATTTTTTAACAATGCCTTTCTTTGGATGATACCAGCTCCTACATTTTACTACATAAGTGCACAATATTTGCAATTTTGACTCTTTTATATAGTAGTACACCCTTACATATTAAAAAGAGATATTACGAGGAATTTTTTGATTCCATAATAAATCTTGGGATAATTAAAAATTCTGACCACAAAATTAAACTTTGTATACTGCACTGTATTATCAGTTTTGCTATGTTTCTTTTTTCTTCTTCGAACTTTCGAATTGTAACTTTTATTGTTGTTTAAATTAAATGAGCTATGGGGATGGTTTGAGTTATTATTTTCGGTAGAAGCACTAGTAGCAGTGTCAAGCTTGGACCCATTTAGGTCTTTGACAGAGGCAGGAACGTCATTGTCTTTTGAAACAAGGCTATCGGTAGCCTTTGAAATAAGGCCAGCGGTGGCCTTCTTTTTGAAGGAGGAAGCATGTTGTTGTTTTTGATAACAACTTGAGTTTCTATCCTGAGGCTCAGTTTTCTCTAAAGACATGTCCTCGTAAGATTCATCTGCAGAGGGGGGTGAGAATGTGCAGTGCAAACAGTTTTTGAAGAATTGTTTCAAGTTCAGTGCATAATACCTTGACTTATCAATGTTCAACAGCCTAGAGTTAAAAATTTGCCTTTGTATCTTGAACAAATTTGTTTTTTAGAAGTAAAATTGCCAAGTTTTATCTCAATATATGAGGATCTCACCCCAATAAATGGTCAAACAGACCTAATTTCAATGTTAGATTATTCTTGGAATGTTTCCTAGAATCTTAAATTTGTCATACACCCCAAAATTAAAAGTGCTATGATCCCACAATTTTAGAAAATCGATAGATCTAAAAATAGCCATCTGTAAGTGGTAAACAATCAACAATTGTGAATGATATTTGAAGTTAGTATTCGAAATTATGTCATAAATAAACTGTTTGCAATTCCCATTGCTACCTCTCTTAAAATTAAAGGCTGAGTCTTTTGCAATGGTCTGCTTTGAAGTTGAAAGGCCGGTGGTAGAAGAGTTAGAGTTAGAGTTAGGTCGTCGAGGCATTTTTGCAATGCAGTGAGTGAATGACTGTGAGCTTGTTCGCGAAAAGATAGAGCTTGCAAAATTGAAATGAAGGTTTGCAGATTTTGAAAGGCGAAAGAAGGATGCAATGATGACGTCACAGTCACATGGAGAAACTTTCAGAACTGCTTTCAAAGCGAAATTGCACATAGAGTTTTATTGGAATGGAAGGGAATAGAAATGCTTTTTGAATGAATTATTTTATCAGAAGTTTTTGGTGGCATTCAATCGGACTTTGGCATTTACAGAAAATAACAGGATGAATTGGTAACCTCTTTGGGTGCAAATTGAAAGAAATGAAATCAAATGGGGCACACTTTGTATCTTACTTAAATTTTACAATTACAATATCAAGACAAAATTTTGTGCAGATTTCATTTAGAACAAAAATTTCCATGTTTGAATTGGTAACCTCTTTGGGTGCAAATTGAAAGAAATGAAATCAAATGGGGCACACTTTGTATCTTACTTAAATTT
>JAOWAT010054900.1:0-11383 GCA_028571025.1 Longipedia americana | reverse complement strand
TGTGCAAAAGTGGATTTTAAAAAAGTAAAATAGAATTATCACCTCGCAATGATTCTATATTTTAGAATTTAGAGGTAGAATGTATAATCTTTGCTCAATTATTATTGTTTAAGTTGACAGAAATAAGAAATCAGTGTGAAATTTGGCGTATCTATCGTCGTTCATCCAATGACGCAAAAATTGCGTTGGAAACAATCGACAGGGGTCGTCTTACGTAATCATTGGATGCTGACGCAATAGTCTGACGCAATCGCTGGACGGTGACGCGGATTTTACGCTGGATCCAATCGACGAAAGGCTCTTCTTACGTAATCATTCGATGCTGATGCAATAGTCTGACGCAATCGTATGATGATGACGTAATAATCTGACGCAATGTTTTCTGACACAGAAGAGCAGAAACAAGGAAGTCTCGTAACGTTCTGTGTCAAATCAAAAAAGTTGCTAAAATTTTAATGACATAATTAATACAGTGTCTAAGTTTAGATAAAAAATTCCTCATAAAATTCCTAATATTTAGGATGAGAGGAAAAGTAAGGTGAGAACTGTTTGATTTGGACACGGAGGGTTGGAGTTTCCCACTGCAATTTGAATTTTGGGTTGATCCAGCGTAAATGAGCGTCATTCATATTCAAAACAAACAGCGAAAAGTAAATAAATGTAAAGTCATTCTGAAAAAGTAAAGTCATTCTAAAAAAGAAGAGGAATAAAAATGGCAAATAATTCGAAAAAGAAAAAATGGGAGGAAAACGAATCATGGGCAGAGGATAAAAAGGCCAAATGGGAGGAGGGCGAAACCAACCCGGTTTCAGCAGAGGCGGGCAGAGAGGAAGAGCAAGAGGAGGGGGCAGAATGGGAGGAAGAATTTGGAAAAGGGTTACTTTTCACAAAGAAAAAGAAAAAAGTAACAATAGAGGATTTGGAGGCATACATTGCAAAACAAGACCTCAGTGCATTGCCAACAGAGGAGCAAAATTCCAAAACTTATGTAGTAAAAAGTGCGCAAGATTTTCAGGAGGCCATAAAATACATAGTAAGAAAGATAAAGATCGAAAAAGTGATGGGATATGATACTGAACAATTTAGTAAAGGAAAAAACCCTATTCCCCAGATTAGACAGGTGGGGTTTCTGAATGGGGAAATGTTTTTGTTTGATTTCCACCGATTGGGAGACTTTCACCAGAAAAAATTTATCGAGTTTTTGCAAAATTTGGACGAAGTGCTAATTTTGGGAAATTTCAACGATGAAGAAAGATCAGAATTAGAGGCAAATGGAAAAATTTTAACATGGAACATCACGAACACCTATAAGGTTTGGGTCGAAAATGGGAAAAATTTTCAATATGAAGATCTGTATGAAGTGAAACATCTGCTGCCACGAAGTGAAAATGCCTATAAAACAAAAGAATTACGATCATCATTGAGTCATATAGGATATAAATACAAGGGGATTTATACAGGTGTACATTACCCAGATGGAAAAAGAAAATTTGAGTCAGGGTGGTACCTAAAACATTACAGACACGATCAATTACCTGATGAGTGGAAGGTGTGGAACGAAGATGGGCAAGGGGTGAAAGAAATCAAATTTCCGAGGGGGAAATCACTGAACAACTTCTACGAGAAACCAAAAATTGACGAATATTCAAAGAAGTACTACATTTGTGACATCATTATACCATATCTGGTGGCAGTGGATTTGTGCAAGATGGACATGGAGCAGAGGGGGGTTACAGAAGAGGCTAAATCGATTGAAGAACTAGTGTTCCAGGTGGGAAAAAGGGAGGCTTTGGAGGGAAGCAAGCCTCAATATCCCTGGAAAGAGGACGAAATCGAAGAATATTTGGCCAGAAAAGAGTATGAGAGAGCAATCAGAATTGTGAGAGAGAGAGAAGAAGAGGAAAAAGAACGATTATATTGGGAAGAAATGGACCAATTTCTGGATGGTGGCGAAACCAACCCGGTTTCAGCAGAGGTGGGCAGAGAGGAAGAGCAAGAGGAGGGGGCAGAATTGGAGGAAGAGTTGATAATGGAACTGGAAGAAGAAGAAAGATTCGAAGAAGATCCAGAGAGGAAAGAAAAAGTCGTTAATTCGGTTTCAGTAGAGGAGAGCAGCGAGGAAGAGAAAGAGGAGGGGGCCGGAGAAGGAGATGGGGCCATATCGGTCATAGCAGAGGTGGGCAGAGAGGAAGAGAAAGAGGAGGGGGTGTCTGAAGAGGAACGAGTAAAAGAAGAGAGGAGAAGAGAATTGCAAAAGATAAAGAGAGAAAGAGAGGAAATTCAGGACAAGTACAAAAACCTAAATAAAATGCAAATAGAGGAACTTTTGGCCAAAAAAGGTGCAGGGATGGTCACGCACAGGGAAAAAAGAGTATTGAAAGACATGTGGTGCAGATTGACAGGGGTCCCAACTAAAAGTTACGGCAATCAAATGAGAAAGTGGGCCCATGAGTATAATGAAAAAGTCAGAAAAGGAGAAATCAAGTCAAAACCAGGAGAGAAACCCTTGTCAAAAACAAGCACGAGTCAGCTCAAAGCCGCGTTTTCTATTCTGCATCGGGACCGTACTACTCCGGAATACCTGGAAATGAAGGAGAAAAGAATTGAAAAAGTGAAAGAAAATCACAAGAAAAAGGGCAAAAAGTTTGGTTTCAAAAACAAGAAAGAGAAAGAAAGGAGGCAGCAGATAAAAGTTTCAAGCCACATGGCATTCATAAATCGGTTTTTGAATTCTTGAAAAATGTAAAAAAGTAACACTATAGTTAATAAAATTGGAAGTACAGTCTGGAATGTAGTTTGTCTTGAAATTTAAGTAGAAACATACCTCATATAGATCCTTGTATTTAGGATTTAGAGGTAATAAGGATTCATAATAAGCATTTTAAACAAAAATTGTACCTCATAAAAATACCTCATAAAAATCCTTTGAATTAGGATGAGAGGCAAAAAATGGGTAATAGAAATCAATTCAGTAATAATAATCAAATGAATTTATTTCAGGAATTTTAAATCACACGCAGGTACGTAATAACATTTTTTTGACAATAATATACATTGCTCAGAACGGGTGTAGGGCAGGGGCTGGGCTCGGGACAAAACCTAAGAAGGAACCCTTTAAGGCAAACGATCTTCGCCTGGTAGTATCTTCAAAACAGCGTCTAAGGCAACAGAGCAAGGTGAATGATCGAGAAAACCCGGCACCGCAAAGAGAATGCAAGGAGGGTGACAAGGCGAAGACTGGTCGTTTGAACCCGTAGAAGGGATAGTATGTCGATGCTATCGATACAAAGCCTGAAAGAACAACGGAAAAAGAAGGTTTAGTGAGTTTATTTTGAGTTTGTTTATTATTGTACGCAACCAGAGGAAGCAGGTAAATTGAACAAATAAAATATTTTGTAAAAAATCCGGGAAACTGCGTGTGTGGCAGTCTTCTCACTGAATTGGGACTGGACGGAAGTCCCCAATAAAGTTCTGAAAATAAGTTGATTGTTTTCATTCCAGAAGACCCCTTTCGGGTGGGAACCCCCACACCGAGATATGGCGACGAGAAAAAACTCAACAAGAAGACCAAATCGGCGCTCGTTTTGGAAGGCGAGAACCCCAAGATAGCCTTGGATATCTCGCAATATTCGGCGGTCAAGGACATAGAAAACGTTTGTAAGGATGTCAGGGATATCTACTCAAAGGCCTTGCAAGCAGTTAAACCGGAAGAAATCGATGATTTTGAGAAAGTAAGGTTCAATATAGCAGAATTACAAAATGAATTACTTCAAATAAGTAATCGAAGAGGACCAAAAAACAAGAGAGCGGCGACAAATTTCAGAAAATCTCTGCAAAAACTGATTGATGGATTGACAAATGATTTGCAGAAATTGGATTTAAAGATGATCGTTCAGGGAGGCAAAATCGAGTCTAATTTAGAGAAAAGACGAAAGAAAGCACCAAATTTTCTGAACGGCATCTTTGAAGAAAGCGACACAGAATTGGGGAGCGATTCGGACGAAAATCAGGAGGAAACCGGCGCGGCAAACAGAGAGTCAGCGGCGAGAAAGGAGGGACAGAAGATTGACGCCGGCGAACCAGCGGCCATCCAAGAGGATCTGCGAGAGCTCAGGATTTCAGACACAGCAAGTAATGCAGGTATGTCCCATAATAACAAAAGCCCTCAACAAAAGCCAAAAGCCCAAATTACACCCCCAATTCTGAGCAATGTAAATATCCCAAATGAACATGCTTATTATGAGCCCAATAGTAGCGATCAGACTGACTTCCATTTTGCTTCAAATACAGTTAGAAACGGTTCGGGGTTGCTTCTTTCCGGTTCTGATAATCAATGTGAATATAATTTTCAAAATCCAACCTCACAAGGACCCTATAATTTAGGATTTAGAGGTTTGCAAGGTTCAAATGACCCTTGCCAAGGATTTCAATCGAGAAATAAAAGTTCAACAGAACAAATTTTGCAACTCAATATTAGAACCGAGAAGAGGAAACTGTTAGAACAGCAAAAGGAGTTGAATTCTAATGCAATTCAACTGAGAGATAGATTATTAGATGCAACTCAAGCGGAATCTGAAAATTTATTTTACTGGGAAAGTAATTTGATCACATTGATGGACGAAGTAGAAGTTTTAATGACTTGTATGTGTACATCAGGCTTCTTTTCTCAAAGAGAGTTAGGTATGGTCAAAAGTCAAATGGATAGAATTTTTCAAGTTACACAAAAAGCTTTGGATGAGTTTAAGACACAATTTAATAAACAAAAGTTGGAAAAAGTAGGAGAAAGAGAATACAGAGAGAAAAGAATAGATACAAAAACGGTCACAATGAAAAACGTTCCAAAAAAGTTCAAAAAAGTTAAAAAATACATAGACAGAAAGGATAAGAAAAAGAGTAGAAAACGGAGTTCCAGTAGTTCATCTAGCGCATCTTCTTCATCTGGATTGTCATCATCATCATCATCCAGATGTGACTCATCAGTGAGTTCACCATCGTCATCATCAGACTCATTAGATTCATCGTTGGATATTTCTCAATCTTCAGAAACATCATTAGATACAACACAATCTTCAACGGAGAGACTCAGTTTGAAAGATAGGATTTTTAGAAAAAATAGAGCAGAGAGAGATAAGAGCAAAAACAAAGAAAAGCGAGAAATGCAAGATTTTCAAAAAAGACAAAAACAGCATGATAAGTTACACAAATTATGGAGAGTTAGGCTAAAAACGGTGAAGAATCAGAGTGAAATTACTAAATTGATTTTTTCGGATCATTTACCCGTTTTCAGCGGGAAATTACATGAGTTTCACGTTTGGAGATCAAAGTTCATAGCCTTTGTACATGTGTATGATATCAATTTTGAAACAAAAATGTTAGCCTTAGAAAGAGCAATAGGGACAAAAGCTACTGCAGCCATTGGAGGTACATTTCATTACACATGGCATAATTATGGAAAAATCATCAAAAAATTGGAAGAAATTTATGGGGGCAAGGAGGATTTGATTTCATCAATGCAAGCTGATTTGCAAAGTCAGCAGAAAGTAAGAGCACATGATGTAGAAGCACTTGAAAGCTTAATCAATAAATACAGAGGGTATATTCAAGCAATTAAGTACAGTAAGCAAAAAAAGGAACTGAAAAGACCTTATTTAGCTTAAATGTTGTACTCAAGTGTTGACAAGACACTGCTGGAAGGTTTTTTAAAGGGAGTTCAAAGGGGAAAGATTAAGGAGAGGGCAAAAAAGTTATTAAAAAGTTTAGAACAAGAGAAGAATTACTTAAAAGCAGTTCAAAGGCATTCACGTTACAATGAAAAAGTAAACTGCAATTATTCATATCAAGGGGAAAACAGAAGTAATAAAATGACTCCAAGCTCAGTAGATGCATTTTATTTCAAACAACAGCAGAGTAACACATTTTCAAGACCAGTTAAAGAGAAAAAACAAAATGCAGAAACAAGTTCAAATCAAAGTAAAAACAAGGATAATTCAAAACCCAAATCAAATATGGGGTGTTCAAATTGTAAGGAAATGACACATTTGCACATCAAGGATTGCCCCAGTTTTTTAAAATTATCCACTGACGAGAGATATTCACTTGTACTGAGAGACAAAAGGTGTTTTTGTTGTCTTTGTAAAGGGCACAGTATTAGAACCTGCCCCCTAAGAAATGTTCGTTGCGCTGATTGCAACAAAAATCATAATACATTAATTCACGGAGCTAGGGAAGCTTTAAAAAGGAATAGAGGTAACATGACAAGGAACAATGAAAACACCTTAATGTCAAATTTAACTACAATGGAGGGATCAGATTCAGATTTTGTTCCATCAGAAGTAGAGGAAGAAGAACCTATTAATCAAGTTGAGGAAAATTATTCATTTAATTTTACGCAAGAACAAAAAGAAATAATATCTTTAAGGGTTGTACCAGTAAAAATTGGAAACAAAAAGGGGGATAAGTTAGTTGATACAGTAATGTTATTGGATGACGGGACAAGCGCGACTCTTATTACAAAACAACTAGCCATGCAATTAAATCTGGAAGGAAAGAGCATACCCATTCATTTGTCAGGAATAGCAGGGACAAAAACAATTACTAGGGGATATTATTCTCAAGTCAGACTTAAAGCAGGAATAGTAGATACCTTGATTTCTGTAAAAGTTATTCCAGATGCCACTAACAACGTTCCAGCTCACAATTGGGAAGAATTAAAAAAGCATTGGCCACATTTGAAAGATATCAAATTTCCAGAATTACCAAAAAATGCCAAAGTCATGGGGATTTTAGGAACTAGGCATGCAGAATTTATGAGTTCAATGAAGGATATTTTGGGGCCCAGGGGAGCACCTACAGCCAGATTAACACCACTTGGGTGGACTGCCTGTGGATTAACAACTCCAGCTGGGGCTGGAAATATGCAGCCAATTCATAATTATTCCTCGTTTGAAATCTTATACTCAAATTTTATAACTGACACTAGAGAGGTTATAAATAGATCAGAAGACGAAATGTTTCAAACCTTTAAGGAAAACTTTCCAGATAGCTGTGTTTTTGGAGAGGATGAAATAGACAAATTGGCCAATTCAGAACCATATGGATTAAATAATGATGCATTGTTTTTTAAAAACATAGAAAAAGAAATGTTGAGGAATGAAAGTGAGTTGGCTTTCAATGAAGAAATTGGGACTTTTATAGAACAAGAATCCTATGAATTAGGAACACATATAATACAGAATTCTATGGATCCAGGCACCTCGCAAGATTCCTGCAGTTCAGGAATAGAGGTACAGGAGCAAAATAAAAATTCTGGAAAAAAGACCTTGAACCTCATTGATTCTGCCGGCAATGATTCTGTCACCTCACGAGATTCCTACAATTTAGGGATAGAGGTAATAGAGCAAAACAAATCTTTGGAAAAAACAGTTGTAGAGTCAGATAGGGAGCAGGATGAGAGACAAATAGCGCTCTTTGAAAAATCTTCAGAAGAAAAATTAGAGAAAATTTGGGAGCAACAATGGGAGATGAGTTTGCCTGATCTGTTCAATCCTGAAAAGGAAAAATATACGAGAGAGGAAAAAGAAGCAATTTTAGCAATTAAAGAGTCGAAAAAATTACACAAAGAAGGAGGGTATGAGGTAGAATGTTTATGGTTGCCCAATAAAAAAGATTTGCCAAAAAATTCCTTTCAAGCAGCCTACAAGAGATGGATTATTTTAGAGAATAGTAAAACTTTTCGTGATGAGAAAATGAAGGCAAAGTATTTAGAGACTTTTGAAAAATGGCATAAGGAGGGATTTATTGAAAGAGTAAAAAATTGCAATATGGAAGAATCATATTTTTTAGCCCACTTTCCCGTAAGTAAAAAAGGAAATCCGCAAAAAATCAGGCCAGTCTATGACGCAAAATTTCGTCCGGATGGGAAATTAGGACTCAACGATAGTTTATTTAATGGCCCAAATGTGATGTCCAACATTTTAACAGTATTAGTTAGATTTAGAGCCAAGCCCATTGCCTTGTCATGCGATGTCAAAGATATGTTTTTAAGAATTAAATTAGTAGAAAAAGATAAAAAGATGTTTCGATTTATGTTCAGAAAAAAGAAAAGTGACTCATTAGAATTTTGGCAATTTAAAGTGCACCCTTTTGGGGCTAGAGATTCTCCTTGCATAGCGATTTTGGCAATGCTTTTGACACGGTTCAAAATAGTACCGTAATGGATGATTCCTTGGATAGTTTTGACACCATAGCAGAAGCTGTCACTGTAAAGAGAGAATTGAAACAATTATATAAGGAATGTGAAATGCTTTTACATAAATTTTGTTCATCGCATGAGGAGGTAATCAAAGAAGAAAGACAGTCAGAGACCAATGTAACCCTAATTCCTTTAACTTTAGCTGAAACAGAGATGGAATCAGTGAAAACGTTAGGGCTATATTGGGATTGCAAAAATGATACGCTGAGTTACAACATGAACATTCCTCTGATATCCCAATGGACCAAAAGACAAATTTTGAAAACACATGCACAAATTTTTTCACCACTAGGGTTGATCGCACCCTATGTTTTTAAAGCCAGAATGGTATCTCAAAAATGTTGGCAAAAGAAATTATCTTGGGATGAAGTTATTACAGATCAGGAAATTTTAGAACCCTGGGGGGAGTGGCTAGATCAATTAAAATTACTCAAAGAAATACGATTTCCCAGAAGTGTAGAAAGAGAAAGAGGAAGTTCTGAGATAGACTTTTATAGACTCTCTGTGTTTGCAGACGCAAGTGAGTACGGAATCGGAGCTTGTTTATACTTAACGACATTTTATAAGGATAAAAAACCTGTCTCCAATCTTATCAGAGCAAAATGTAATTTATTGGGTGAAAAATATATTCCTATCCCAAGAGCAGAAATAACAGCAATGCAAGAAGCAGCTATATTAACATATAATGTAGTCCCGGCATTAAAAAGAAAAAAGTTACAGTTACAGTTCTTTTCTGATAGCGAGACTGCACTTTTGTGGCTCAGAATGAAAAGCTCAAAATTAAAAGCGTTTGTAGCCACAAGAGTAGAAACTATTCTTGTATTGACAAAAATAGAAGATTGGTTTTATGTACAATCTGGGGAAAACCCAGCTGATTTAGCTTCAAGAGGAGCGGACTTGAATGTTTTAAAGGATTCAAAACTGTGGAGACAGGGACCAGACATTATTAGAGAAAAAGAAATCAAACAATTACCCCTATCAAAAGTAAGAATTCAACAAATTACAGAAAATGGGGGATTTAAAGAGGAACTAAAAACAAAAAAGATACAAAAGGAGGAAATAGACATGTTTCATTTTTTAATGTGGCACTCTTGTTCAGAAAAAGACTACAAAGGCTGTTTAGGTACCTCATTAGAATCCTATGAATTAGGAGGAGAGGTAGTAAGAAATGACCTTTGCTTAGCAACAACAGTACAGCAACCAATGCAGCAAAGAATGATACAGAAAGCACAGTCGAAAACAATTCTGGAAATATCCAAAAAAGACCAAACGATTCAATTACTTAACATTTTTCAGCCCTGGAATTATGAATCTTTCTCAAAAACAGTAAATGTTTTAGGGTTTGTGTTAAAAGCTGCTAGACTTTTCAAGCAAAGTTTAAAGAAAAAATTGAGAGTTCAAATTGTAAGAAGACAGAACAGAGAAAGAATTGAAACTAAAAAAGAACATTATTACGTAAGCAAATTTCAACCTAGGTTGAGTGATGTTATCGTACCATTGTTGCCTGCTGAATTACAAAAAGCAGAGTCACATTTGATAAGAATATACCAGGTGGTGATGTTTCCGGAATTGTATTTCATTTTATTGAAAAAAGAAAATGTTCCTCCAAAATCAGATTATGTAAGAATAAATCCTGTATTGGACAGAGAAGGAATTATTCGAATTTCTTCTAGAATAGCCCATCATAAGTCCTTTTCCTATGAATTGACCCACCCTATTTTGATACAAGCAAAAAATGAATTAGGAATTAAGATGATGAGAGACTTTCATGAAAAACAACTATTACATGTAGGGGGAGAAAAAACACTGCTCTGTGAAATGAGTAAAAAGTTTTACCTTTTAAATGGGAAAATTGTTTCTAGAAAAATATGTTTTAATTGCATCAAATGTAGAGAGAGAAGAGCAAAACCAGCGGAACAAAAAACTGGGCCACTACCTTCGTTGAGGTTACCTTTGAACAATGTAATTTGGTATCCGTTTTGCAATGTAGGAATCGATTTTCTGGGCCCAATAAAAATAAAAAATAGAAACAAACTAGAGGAAGTACACATATTGGTGTGCACAGATGCGGTTTTTAGAGGTGTCCACTTTGAAGTAGCCAATACAGTAGGAACAGATGACTTTAAAATGGCATTTGACCGTTTCATAGCTAGAAAAAATAGACCGAAAAGAGTATTTTCCGATAGAGGAACAGGCTTTTTAAAAGCAAAAGTGGAATTGAAAAATATATCAAATTTGTTAAAAATAATTCCCCTAGAGCTAGACGAATTTGAATTGAAAAGAAGGTATCCAGAAATTGAATGGCGTCTGTCCCCACCATTGCAACCTTCTGTAAATGGATTTTCTGAGAGAATTGTTCAAAGCCTAAAAAGAGCTATGAACACCATTTTAAAGAATGCAGTTTTGACTTATACAGAGCTGGAAACAGTAGTAGCCAAATGTGAACAGTTTCTAAATGCAAGACCCATTTGTCAACATAGTGATAACATAGATGATTTCAGTACATTGACGCCTAATTCATTTATTTTTGGAAAAATTTCTGAAAGCCTAGCACCCACAATAGAATTTACTGGTCAAGTACTGTCACAGAGATGGTTTGTGTTGCAAGAAATTAGCGACGCAATTTGGAAACAATTTCAGAAGGAAATTATCCCTACACTGCATCATAATATAAAATGGACTAGAGAAACAGATTACTTCAATGAAGGTACCTTAGTTTTGATGTTAGATGACAAATTACCTAGGGGATTTTGGAAAAAGGCTATTATTCAAGAAGTTTACCCAAGTAAAGTTGATAAATTAATAAGAGTCGTCAGGTGCAGGTTGCCTAATGGGAAACATATAATTAGGGGAGTAAATAAACTGATCCCTCTGATGAAACCAAACCACAATTGTGGAGAGTTCCCCTTTTAGAATGAATTTCATCAAAAATTACTGTAAATAAAGTAAAGTAACTGAGTGAAAAATAAAATAAGAGTGGATGAGTGAAATACAGTAAATAAAGTAAAGTAGTAAGTGGGTGAAACACAAAAAATTAGGTTAAGGGTGTGATTGGTGTGCAAAAGTGGATTTTAAAAAAGTAAAATAGAATTATCACCTCGCAATGATTCTATATTTTAGAATTTAGAGGTA
>JAOWAT010054789.1:0-11385 GCA_028571025.1 Longipedia americana | reverse complement strand
CTTGGACTCATAGGAATTATTAAACTGAATGCTTATGTGGTTGGTGCCTTGGGATGTGGGCTTTTTTTGCTTTTTTTAAAGCTTTTACTCAGAGAATACAAAATAAAAGTGCTGTTCAATTTGTGTTTCGTAGGCTTCTGTGCTCCAGTGATTATGATTTTCTCGGATACGCCATATTTCTATTGAAAAACATGAAAGTCAATGAGTTTATCAGACTATTTTGCGAATAATATTCTCACATATGAACGTGATGTGAAACAACGATCACCGTAGTTCGAACAATATTCTTTTTATCGTCGATTTCGAACAAGCTACTTGGAATCGTGTGAATGTAATGATAAAATTTTAAGGCACGTTGTGCGAATACTTATTATCGAAATTTTGGGGTCAATTTTTTCTGTTATTATTAATACCATAGTTCTTTGAAGGAATTTCATAAAGTTTGACATTATATTTTGCTTTTGAAATAGAATAATTTTGATGCTTTATTGAGGACATATTTATTAAACTTTTCCTGTATTCTGTAGGGGTCACCTTTTCTTACTTCTGGATGTTGACCTTTCACGATGGGATTCGTGATACTGCTAGTGGCGGGAAAAACCATTATGGGTTTTGCCATTTCCTCGAGGTTTTTATTTTTTTTCCCACTTTTTCCTGAATTATTTCCCGACTTCGAACCTTTTTTACTGATCTAAAACAGCTGACTTGTTTCTACTAACTGTTTTAATTTTTTTAAAGCACCTACGTAATCTTAAAAAGTGATGTGGTTTTGCAGGAGTCCAAGTGGTTAATAGCAGTTTTGCTGGTACAAGACTACAAATTATGGGACAAATCCCTACTTATCGTTCGGTTTTTTGAACTATTCCCTTCTCGATTACGGCATTTTTTGACAGTCTAGAACATCCTGTCATTTTGTTGATTTTTGAAAGGGCCAAATTTGGGAAAAAAGTTTGTTTGCATTTTAGACCTTGGTTTTGGTTAAAAACATAAGTAAATGGTCATCAAGCTATAGGATTTATTCATTAGTGGTTGGTTGATAAATAACAGCTCATGCATAATAAGAGTGAGAATGAATGAATATATTGACTAAGAATACTGATTTAATTTGATGTCCTACAATAAAATTTGATCATAAATTGGACCCATTAGTTGATATCCTGCTGGTGGCCAGTTTGGAATTCGAATGATCGCTGTTTAATTATACTTTGACAAGGGGAATGGTAAAAGGTTTTCTCCTGGTTTAATCAGCAACTTATTAATCTTCGTTCATTTCGATACTGAAGACCATTGATTTTCTGTATTTCTGTGTGTGGACGGTATTGGCGGGAGGAACATTGCGATCTTTTTCTATGCTTTGATCTCTATATTGTGAACCTTCGCCGGCCCTGCGGTTTGGGACTTCGTTACGTTTCCCTTGGCTGAACCCGCTTTTTAGGTCGCCTTGGATGTTGAGCATTTCGTCTGATTGGGAAAAGCTGCTGTCACGATTGTAATTTCCGTAAGAAGTCATAAGAAGTTTTTACTCTGAATAATACTAATTTTAATTACCAGCGGTGAATTATCAGATTTAAGTCAGGCTGAAATTATAAAGCTGAATATTAGTTTACAGATAAACGTAGACAGTGGTTAGTTAATCTGTTTTTCAGTCATAAACTGTCTATTTTTTGGGTTTTTATTCATTTTTATTTTAAAATCAATAGGAAAAAGCGTTTTATCAAATAACTTGGTACATTTTGGTAATTGTGAAAAGATAACTGCATATGGAGGTGATTAAAAAAATCAAGCTTGATTTTTGAAGGCTACCATGATTTTATCAATATTTTGATGCTTTGGCATGCTTTTCTTCGATTCTTTTCAAAAGATTAGCTCTCACAGTCCCGTCATTAGTTTATCTTCGAGCTTTTGGGGTGATGGATTTGACAAGGTTTTTCATTTTTTCCTTGGTATCGGTTTTGATAACTATTCTTTCTGGCTTTTAGGGTTTTATATATTTTTCGGCGTTTTTTTCAATGAGATTTATTTCTGACAGATTCCTTTAAGTGGCACTCACTGACGGTTTGCTGCGGTTTTTGACTAAGACTGATGTGACTGGAACCGTTTTTCTAGCGCCTTATTCCAGGAAACTGGCCGAAAATTATGAAGGTTATCCATCATTTTCGAGACTGTGTCGCTTTTAGTTGTCGACAGTTTCTGTTTTGTAGTGCTTTTGATTTTTAACGATATTTTTAATTCCAGTTTTGAAGACAGGTTGGGCTTTACTGAGACTAGCTCTGCTTTTATTCACACTTTTGCTGTTTTGAGGTAAGATTTACTCTTTGCTTTTGTTATTTTCTTTATCAACTTTTTATAGAGAAATAAGTCCTTTTTCAGTTTATTTTTACCGGTGGAGTCTTTAATGACTATTGTTACTGCTATTTTTGCTGTCTTTGCTTCCCATTACTTAGGAAAGTTTGTTTTTAACGGACTCTTTGAGATTTTAATCACTAAAGAATTTTTAATCCTGAGAGGTTTCTATTTTCTTTTTGGAAGAGGAGTACGGTTATTGGTCGTCTAGACTATCATTCTAGGAGAGTTGTCCTTGTTTTACTTGATTAACAGGTTTTTAGGAGTCTTGGACTGTGTACTAATTGAGTTATTTCAGAGCTAATTAGTTGTTTTTGCTGCCTTTTGAGGACAGTAAGCGATCTTATCCGTGATCGACGCTGGCTTCGGTGGCAATGTTTGCAATGTTGGTGATTGATCCTGAGTTGCATAGTTAGGTGTTAATTCCGATGCCGACACTCGAGGTGAGTTTTGTCTGGAAACTGACTTCGAGCCCCTTGGTGGAAGCAGTCATTCCGAGTGATCTAGGCGTGCAATCGAAGAGTTCTGATTCAGTCTGGATGCCAAAGTCTGTTTGATCATGAAACCTTTAGGTGAGAGATTAACGCTGACGTTTTTTAAGTTTGTGATCGACGAGCCAGCTGATTTTGGAGATGCGACGATTCATTTAGTCTTTAAGTTTATTGATGTTGATCTCTGAGTTGATTCTGAACTGGACGGGCTCGTGCATGGTAGGAATGTTTCTGGTAAATATAAATTATTAGAAATATTATCTCCGACCAACGACATTTTTTGAAGGTTTAAAGGGTGAATATGATGGATATATAGCAAAAATAATACATTTTCCCTCCTCCGAATAAAAATAAGACACAGAAACTCCGCATTTGCAAAATCCCACCATCACGCAGATTAAATTAACGACGGTTTCTAAGACTCATGCGGTAGAATATCCTGGTATTGTTAGTCCTAATCCAGCGATTTTCGGGGCTATAAGTACTTTTTGAAGATAAGTTTGTTGTAGATGAGTGTTCCGAGGATTATGATAAAAAACCCCACTGCTTTGACGAGGTTAACTGCCCAGTACAGAGATTCCAGGTGGAACTGTTCGTCCTGGCCTGCGATTATCGTGATGATTATTCCAACTATCCAGATAATCGAGGTTTTTGTAATGTTTAGCAAGGCTCTTGTTAGTGCATCGAAAAATTTGGTGATGCGGAGACCGTTCAGATTGTACATTGATATCAGTAGGATTCCTGCGATTACCAGGATTACTAAAAACCAGCTGCTGAAGACCTAGGAAATATAGACATCTGCTCTTTACCAGTATGCATCACCGCTTGCAACGTAGACACAGCCGTCGGGTCCGAAGGTGCATGGCACGAATGTGAGGGAAATTACGACAATCGAAATGATGCAAATTCCGAAAAGGCCTTCAAATCCTACCATTTATAGAGGGTTTATCGAAGGATATTTTTTTAGGAGTTTTTGTTCGTACGCGTAGAAGAAACCGTTGAAGATAAGAGATACGAGCATGAATATGTATCCTAGGATTTAAGTGTTCTATGATATGAGGGATGTATTTTTACGAGTTCTTGCAGATTAGTTTATTTTTAAGGTTGCGGGATGAAGGCAGATGCGCCAACTATGCTGACTCCGAGGAAAGCGAGGAAGCAGCCCAAGACATGTCTTTTTTCTATGACCATATTGAAGAGAAGTTTGGAAAATATTGCGGTTGTAACGATGGATGCACCTTTGAACATCAGATAGGTTGATCCAGCGATGAAGCTGAGACCCATGTATTGCAAGATAGATGAGCAGGAGTCTGCAAGTGCGGGTATGAAGAAAATTACTGGAGAGTAGGATTTCTAGGGGATTAGGGGTGCTTCTAGATCTGAGATTGAATATTACAATCGCTAGTGTATGCGATTTTTCCTCTTTTCCGCTATATAGATAAATATACATAGGGCTTAGCCAATGAACATCGTGAGGGACTGTATGTAGGGATGAAAGAATCTTTTGGTGATCCCTCCTTACTAGACGAATTGGGTGCCTTGAAGTTTGTATGCTGTGGTTACAATGGTTGGATACCAAAGGTGCTCAGAGTTCCGGAGAAAAGAAACAGTGCGACTGCCAGTTTTTTGTACTTGGAGTCGGACATGACTGAATGGCTTTATTTATTTGGAGGATTTGTTATTACTAAAGACTTATTAAAATCTACCAATTCAGGTTTTTGTTGGATCATTACTAAATTGGATCAGACGAGTTTATTAAAAGGAGAAAAAAATAGACAATATAATGTATCGGGTCTTTTCAGATTTGAAAGCCTACCAATCTGTAACATGCATTAAAAATGATGTTACACAGGGTGCTTACTATTGAAAAGGTTGCTGAATTTGATTGATCATAAAGGTGTATTATCTGCGACATGCTTGATGAATGGATGATTGAGGATTTCTTAACTTTTCATTCTTTAGTCTGGATTTTTCCGGATAAGCTTATTGATGAAAGATATTGCGGTTTTTGAAAGGTATGATGGGTATTATATATGGGTTTTTTATACCTAAGTTATTATTTTTTTGTACGTTAAGGATTTTTTTCATTGTCTACTTGCGACTAAGGTGATAGAACGGCGCTTTGCCAACCATTAATTAGTATGTAAGGACTCCGAGGCACCAGAGGTCGACGGTCATGTCGTATTATAGTTCCTAAAGGATTTCTGGAGCGGCATAGTCAAATGTTCCGCAATAAGTTTTTCTTCTCTCGTTGCAGACAGTGGCCCATCCAAAATCGCAAAGTTTACAAACTCCCTAAGCTAATTAATGGAAAGTACATTGGACATGACGATGTTTTAGGGTTTGATATCGCGATGAGCGACACCAGACTGGTGCAGTGTTTCGATGGCAAGTGCGACATTGTGTATTTTTTTTGCGGCTTATTCTTCGGGGATGGTTTTATTCTTTTTTAGGTAGGCAAATAGGGTGCCTTCTTCCATATACTAGAGAATAAGGTAGATGGAGTCATGATCGTCGAAAACTCCGTAGAGTTTGACGATGTTGCCGTTATCGAAAAAAGATTGTAGTTTGACTTATAGGAGGAACTGATCTATGAGTAGATGATCTTTTATTATTTTTTTAGGCACTTTTTTTAGTGCGTAGATAGAACCTGTTGACTGATGGATTGCGAGGTAGACGTGGCCGAATTTGCCTTATCCGAGTTTTTTTGTCAGGACAAAGCCATTTATGGTTTACATAGATTTTTATTTTTTACGTGGTTGATATTAATATTTGAATTCCGTGAGTATAGACGAATTTTTGTAGTTTTTCGACTTGTACTCGATCTACTTGGCACTGTAAGTGGATGGGCCGTAGACTGATGATGCTTTAGTAGTTTTTGAGACGGTTGGAGTGTGATATTAGCGATTTTAGTGATATTGGATACCTTTCTTTTGATAGTCGTGTATTTCGAAGTTATTCTCTGCAGAACTCTTTTCGTACTTATTTTTGTAGTATGATGAGGATTGTTGGGGTGACTTCGAGTAGTTTTTGGGATATTGATCATTTTTTAAATGGTTAACGTTTTGATCGAATCTACTTTTTCTTTCCTACTTGAGTTTTTCAAGCTAGCTAATCATATTGGTATTGCTTCTAAGTTTTTCGGTGATTTTATCAAAATTGGGGGACGCACTGGAGTTGTCGGTAATGGAGCGTTTTTCTTTGAAGGAACCCTTATTTTTTGAAAAGGGTTTTCTATGACTTGATGCGGACGTTTCTCCTGGTTTTTAGTATTTTTGGTGGGTAGAGAATTAAGAGGGTATTTTGTGCCAGGATCGATCCTTTTAAGGGTATGAGAATTGTGAAATGGTATTGGCGTAGGGTTGTGAGATGGTGTTGGTGTAGGACTGTGAGACATTTCCGACTCCAACTGCGGAGCTGTGAAGAAAGGAGGTGGTATTGGAGAGGGTGGGAGTGTAGTTGATGGTGTTTCTTAGGAATTGGTTTTGTTTTGGATGTCTTTGGGGGTTTTACTGGTGTGTGGGTTGGTAATAATTGTCGACGGGATCGTGGGTTCTAGAAGGCTATCCATAGACGTTAATGGTTTGTCGAAGGTCGTTATACGGTGTGGGTATTTTTTTAAGTTGGGAGTACTTGTTGGAGTTGAGGCAGTTGCTGTTGGAATTTGAGGCAAGAGTGGAGAAGTTGGAGGAATGAGACTTGGTATTGAGTGGTATTTCTAATCTAGAATCTAGGGAGTTAGTTTATTCGTAGTAGGAAAATCTGTTAAGGTTTTTTTTAAAGGTAGAAAGAGTGTGGGGGTCAAGGTCGTTGCTGATGCCAATGGGGTTTGTGTAGTGCATTCGAGAGATGCTTTTCTTTTGTGTTTATTAGGTTAAGAAATATTTATGATCGATGAAAAATTATTAATCAAGATTAATGCGGAGGAATTGGAGATTTAAAAAACTTTCCATTCGTTTTTTTCCCCTTTTTCTATTTGTTGTCATTTGGTTGGTTGATTAATGTTTTTCAGTTTGATGATTGATTGTCCCAGACTGCTGTTAAAAGTGGTGAAAAATCCAGTGAATTTGTGCATTCTGTTGGTTATAGAATTTCGAATTGTCTAATTGAATGAGGAAATATATTTAAAATCTTATCAAAATCACAAGAGCAGGGCTATAAAATCGTTATTCATTCACCTTCATCCTTGATTACGACTGGAGGACATTCCTACAATTTTAAAGTATTTTCTAATTTAATTTTCTACCTTTCTCCACTGTATTTTAAATATAGAAGCTCATGAAAATTTATCAACGGGGTGATCCGTGACAACACGGTGGATTCAGTGTTTTCTGACCTTTGGATTTGCCAGTTAGGCATAGGTTGGTGTTTCGTTTTTTTTACTTACTAGGAAAACCCCTGTCAAGATGTATCCTGGTTTAACTTTAAAGACTCATCACAAACTGCTATTTATGAGTTGACAAGTTCAAACACGAAAAACACGGCGTAAATAACTCGAAACACATATAAAAATGCAATAAACAAACATGCATCGACTTTAAGCGGAATTTCAGTTTTTTCTTTGATAAACTCGAGCAAACCCACTCTAGTTCACACCATTGAAAATTCCAATTAGAGCTACTCGGTTAATTCCGGGAAAACTTGTGCATTTTTTAGAAACTAATGACCAAGAGCAGTTTCGAGATCAATTCTCAGTATTTATGGCTTCAGAAGTGACTAAATGAATGATTTAGCAGACTAGCTGACTTTTTGCTACGATTAAGACTATTTCTATGGATAGGTAAAGCTGTTAAAGCGAACTTTGTTGAATGTCTGTTACTTGTTCTATGCTCGGAATGGAGCGATTCCAAAGAGAAGCTCATATGTAAGAACACCAACACACCAAAGATCGACAAGTTTAGTATATGGTTTTTTGTCGATCATTTCGGGACAGACATAGTCCAAAGTTCCGCAGATAGTGTCCATTTATTCGGAATCAATTGCGGACCAGCCAAGATCACAGAGTTTAATGGTCTTGGAGTCTGGGTCGTACATTATGTTTTCAGGTTTAATGTCTCTGTGAACAACTCCTTTTTAATGCATGTGTTTGATAGCGAGTAGAACTTGTTTGACGATGATAGCGACTTATTACTAGGAAGTTTTGAATTTTTTTGTCAGAGGGATGCCATATGCAAGCTACATTAGGACAAATATGTGGAATTAATCTGTGAATGCGGTGTAGGTTTGTACGATGTTGGGATGGGAGAGTTTTTTAAGTGCTTAGAGTTAGGTGAGTAGCTGGGTTTGCATTTGATACTGCTAGATTGTTGACTTGAAAATTTTTTTGACTGCGTAGAGATGGCCTGTTTTTTTGCGTCTATATATGAAGATAGTGATACCTGCAGGTAAGAACCTATCCGAATTTTCCGCAGCCGATGACCTTACCGATCTGGAAGTCCTGGATTCTGACAGCCTTATCGTATCTTTACTGAGAAAGGATTCTAATTTAGCTTTGACTGTAGTAGGTAAATCTGCTGGTATGATTCGAGGAGGTGATTTATTTGATCTAATATTTGCGTATTTATTATTTTGGCGAGGAGCGTATCCTTGCTATTTTGGTGGGTTATTTGGAAGGAGAGGAGGAGGTTGTAAACTTGATTTTCAAAGAATCTAATGTCTTAGGAATTTCTTTTTGTTGAGTGTAGATGCTGCTGTTTTATTATGCCCGAAATAAATTTTATTGATTGAGACTGGGGTTAAATTGTTATTCGATGCTGGTTGTAGAGGTGGGTACGAAGTCGGTTTTGACTTATTCGGTGAGTTATGAAATTTTTTTGAAGAGATTATCAATGTTGCAGTTGATTGATTCCATGATGTTTTGATTTGACTTAAAATCGGATTCTAACTCTTCGGAACTCAGGGCATTGAGGATGGATAGCTAGAGTTGTGGCTAGGGTTAGAATGGGATGTCTAAAATTTTTTCAAGGTCTTCTCTCAGTTATTATGTTAGAGGTTTGGGGGTTTTTTACTTTTAGTTTTGAGGGGAGATGATTGGGGTTGGGGAGGAATCGGCGATTGGAGAGTTGGGAGATTTTTGTTAGCTGAAGTTTTTGAAGAGATCGGAAATGGAGAGATCGATGGAAGGTGAGGAGACAATTTCGTTGGGTTGAAGGAGTTGTTAGGAAAGGATTTTTCTCTAAGTCATTGAGGATATCAGATGAAATGTTAGTCTGTTAATTATTTTGAGGTTATTTCGAATAAAATTTATAGTTATATTACGCAGAATACCATGTAGTATGAAAAAAAAATCAGTTATTATTTTATTTTGGCGAAGAACACGATAAAGCAGGTTTTTAAAGATGTTATTTCTGGATTCTATCCATCTTTTATTTGAGACACTCAAATTTGGGTTTGAGTCGTTTGCGGTAGCAAAGAGTCTAGGGATCGAGTGTATCTAGACATTACTGCACGGTGCCGACAAGTTGCTAGACTTTTTTCCAGCTGCAGAGGGCAAGTAAGTGTTACTAGTTGAGACTCATGTCGACGAGTACGCAGAGTTAGTAGAGATAGTCATCGTTTATAAGTTCTCGGTATTTTTAATAGGGGGATTCTTATTCTCTGGTCAGTTTAACATTGTGCTATAGGAAGAGGATTATTTTGGAATGGAATTAGTCGATGGAGGATTTAGAGTTTGTAACTGCTTATGGTGTGAGAATTCGTTAAGAGATTAGTTTTTTTATTATTTTGAGGTAGTTTTTGGTTGATATTTTTAGCATGTCGACTCTTTGTTAACATTTTTACTGGGTCAAAGGTTGCGATAGCAGTTATTATTTGTGGTGGAGTTCCATGAGGTCGTAGATTAGGGGCATGTATATTTATTGGTAGGTGCGGAGGATTATTGATGGGGAGATCGTGCCGATGTTGCCGCCCAGGATTTGGGTCAGACAGTGGAGCACTGATTGTTTGAATTATAGATTTTTGGTGCAGGCTGCCAGACTTTCGAATTTGAGGAATAGGAGGTTCCATATTTATGAGTATTAGTTTTATCTCGATTGATTCTCTTGCTCCTTGTTAGATTTGAGTTGGCTTTACCTGACACTTTTGAGATGGTCAGCGATGGCCCATAACAGGGTGATGAGTTTGTATTCTTAATTATTTTGGTGGTTTTCTTTTATATTGTTGTCGATTTTCGAGAGTATCTTGCTCTTTCTGCAGACATCTTTTTTAAGGACGGAGAACACATTCCCAAAGTTATCGATTATTTCTCTGAGAAATTTGAGTTCGGTAATTTTGAAAAGATATTACTTGATAAGGTATTACTAGAGATCCTTTAGCTGGTCCAGTTATAGATTCCCATTTTTTACAAACTACCTATTGGTAGCCAGGTTGTCAATGGTTTTAAATATCTATGCGATTGCTTTCTGGGAGTGGAGGAGCGGGAGGGTCTAGCGCAGTTGATCCAAGAGCTAGAGGGTGGTTGCTGGGGTGCGACTCAGTTAGAGGTACAAGGAGAGGATTTAGTGTTGTTAGAGGTGATGAGGTTATTGTTACTAGAATTGAGGTTCGATTTATTTATAGCGTTGCTCTTTCACGTTCTAAGAGGGCTATTAGTTTTTTTGAACCGAAGTGACTCCAAGTGTGCTTTTGAGAAGAGTGAAAATTATTTTTTTTACCAGCTACAGACCCATACTCTTGATGATGGCGTGCTTGTTAGAGCAGAGAGTTATGAAAAATGCGGTGAGGAAAGTCCATTACTTTTAGAGGTAGTGTGAATATGTTATGATAACCTGTGTGAATTTTTGGAGAACATATGCAATCATTTTCGCACTGGTTTTAAGTTTTTATTATCTGATACCGTTATTTTTTATCAAAGGGTTGCTGATCTAGGCTTAGGGTTGTCGCTGCTAGAAGTCAGCAATAATGCTACTGACACACTGAATGAATCCTTGTGCAGTAATGGCAAAAATCTTTTAAGAGGTGATCAGGTGTTGTTCTTTGTAGAGTCTGTCGGTCATTTTCATGACTTAGAGCAGCTCTTCAAGATATTCTGAGTCGGTGATTGTTATAGTTTTTATTTTCGAGGAATTGGAAGTGATGATGTATCCGGACTATATCTGTATGTGGACACCTGCGAACATTTTGAGAAGGATTGTAAGGCCAGTTCCATCGATGTATTAGTAGTAGCCGTACATTAGATTGGAACCGATTTGGATGGATTGAGTCACTGTTAGGAGGTAGGAATCGATCTCGGAATTGTCGGGGGTTTTTAGATTTTCTTTCTATTTAGAAATAGAAGAGGTCGAGGCGATACCATTTTAAAGCTGTCCTTAGGGAGTGTTAGCTGTGATGTGAAAGAGTTATTAGAGGATGAGATTTCTGATTCTATGGGATGGGGTGAGCTGGAATTATACGAATAAGTTACAATGAACCAGTGCTGGAGTTAGAGAAGCAATTGGAGGATGCTGCGAGAGTTACTATCTATTTTTTGTGTGCTTTTGGATTTCAAATTGATGGAGGTGAGAAAGTGAATGGTTTGTATGATATTTTTGATAATTTTTTCCCATCTTTTTTT
>JAOWAT010054678.1:0-11387 GCA_028571025.1 Longipedia americana | reverse complement strand
AGTTGACCCATTTATATGGGCACCACGTGCTCACCCAAAATTTTGGGTGAGCAATGTCGTATTTTTACAACAGTGTTGGTGACAATTTACTTCGGTATATATGCTTACTCATCTCTCAAAAGCACAGCTCAAGATGCTCTGAGGATGGACCTCTAACACGACAGTAGTTTTTACTACATAAAATGAGAATATGAGAGGTTCAAAGGGTCTGTATTAAAGATGGTGGTAGCAGACCCTAACCTATCCCCAAGCCAATGATTGGGATAAATATGAATAAGTTGGCTAGTCAATCTAAAAAAACGTCTTACCCATTTATGAAATAAAGAATGAAAGAAGAATGATCTGATTGACAACTTGACATAGGAAAAAGCAAATAGTTTTCAGCAGCTAGAGTCACAAAAAATGAATGAATGAATTTGGTGAGTTGATGAGTGAAAAAACGTTCGTCATTATAATTTGTTTAAAAGACTATTAAATTTCTTTAGAGAGGCTGTCAGTCACAAAGACAACATTTAAATTTGACCGACCATTTGTCCATACAATAGACTCAAACGCCACAGGGTATTTCATCCAAAAAATATTTTCAGATATATTTTCTTACTTCCAATATTAACGCAGATGCAATATGGGGTAGCTTCTTACATTTTACATCATAAAAAGTTTCATTTATGGTGTAAAATTCAATATTCTGCATATATAGTTTGCCACCCTTAAGCACCTTTTTCTTCAAGTTTGCCCAAAGTCACTTTCTAAGCTAATTCGATAATCAGAGTCTGCACGTTTGGGTGTAATTTGCAATATTTTTATCCAATCTATGAAAACAATTGATAAGCTGTCTAAATCAAGAAAAAAAATAGTTTGAAAATTTCTACAACTATCCAATTTCAAGGAGATGGAAGAGTGAGCAGAACTTTATTGGTTGCTCTCCAGCTTATGTTGTTATTCAAATGCATTTTGAAGAAATCTTGTCAAAAGGAGTGACAAGTCACACAATGAGTGACAGAAGAGATAAAAGAGAGAAAAGAATGGAAATGAAAAATGAATCCATTTGGTCCAAAGTTTTCATATTCAGAGCAGTCAATCTAAGGATACCATGGGACTTTATTAATTGGAACTACGATCATAACAAATAAGACATGAAAATGATTGAAGGTGAAGAAAATTCTATGAATGAAAATAATGCCAAATACGATTTCACCTTGCCATTTCCATATAGAATGCAAGTTGGTAATTAAGGATGATTCTGTTATCGAAAGTATTGTATGAGATGTATGTATGGCAAGCATCTATTGGCAAAGTTTTCGATTGATAGAGTCACTCTTATTCGTATCTTATAAACATATTAACTTGAAACAAAATTAGAAATCTGTGATTTATAATAATTCAGTGAATCTATTGTTATTTTCTTCATAAACCCAACTGAACGCATCTCAAAAAAGTTTCCAACCTTTTCCCACCCTTATTTTTTCTTCATAAACCCAACTGAACGCATCTCAAAAAAGTTTCCAACCTTTTCCCACCCTTACAGAAGACAGAAAGAGATCGATCCATTTCATATCAGCATTTCATTAGTTCATATCATTTCATATCCAATCCATGTCTTGGTCGTCACTGGCCTCTTTCCTTCCTTCATGCATTTACAAGACACTATGAATTCAAAATTACAATACATAACAAGCACCGAATATGTGCACAAACCAACGGGAAATAAGAGACCAACAGAAAGCCGACTGAAGAATTTGTCTCATTTTCTTCTTCTTCTTGTGTGTATGACTGTGTGTTTGATGTCCAAACTCCTTTTCTCAATTTTGGTTCAAAGTCCGAATGGCTCTCCTTCTTATTACATCCATACATACCAATGCATTGACGCTCAAAAACTTCTCTTTTCTAGCAGCAGCAATAGCAGCAGCAGATCACTCAATACAATACAATATCATATTTTGAAATGTAAGAAAATGTATAAAGCCATTCAATGAGTAGGGATCAAAAATGAGAACGGGCCTGCCAAAGTCCAATCTTCTTCTACCTCTTCCCTTTCCTTCGCGCCAAAGACGGTTTCTGTTCCATTTAAGAGTCATCTCGCACTTTTGTCACGGTTATCAGGAAGAAGAAAAAAGTGTTTGTCTGTATGCTCCTGAATTACATTGTTATTGATGTTAGGTTTAGGTACAGAGGTTTTGCTTTTTTAAAAGAAGACATTGTCAAATATGCAACGATGGATGCTTTTGATTATGTTGTAACTTTCTTTCTAATAAACTAGCTATTGCATTGCAACTGATTAGCCTTTGATTCTTTAAATACTGTGGATAACGCTTTTGTCTGTCACTAATGCTTGATATCTAATATAATTATAGACATCCCATTATATAGTTATGGGATTGGAAAAGAGATAGGTTAAGATATATATTTCTTTTCATCTACTTTTGTTTTTCAGGCTTTTTTGCCTGATTTTTAGAAATGCCCATTATCTAAAAATTTTATATTTTGAAGTTTTTGAGTTTTTGGAGCTGAGTTTTGGAACAATTTCTGAGTTTCTCAAATTTTTAAACTTGTTTCTAAAATTGAAGTAAATAAATCATAGGTTTTCTTGCACAAATGGCTTTGCACCTAAAAATAATCAAAAATCAAGAGCTTCTCTGTCAAAATTTGCTGAAATTCACGCCTTTTGGTCTAAAATACCGAATTTAAGATTTTTAAGAAAATGCCAATTTCTAAAAAAAAATTTAGAGTTCATTTCCATTAGTAGGGTCACCCAGAAAAACTAATCAATGATTAATTTCATCTTTTGCTTAATATAGGGTCTGGACCAAGCTATGTAGTGAATGTCAAAAATGATCTTGGGAACAAAAGGGACCATTCTAAAAGTTGTATTTCAGCATCAAAACAACCACACAAAAATATTTTTTCATTATATCCAATTTCCAGGTCACTCAGGTTCCTTAAAGTTACTTCAATGGGTGTCATTTTTGTTACAAATATCACATTTTTCACTCCCATTGAAGTAAATTTAAAGGCCCAGAGCGACCTGGAAAGTTGTTAAAATGGAAAAATGTTTAATTAGCACTTATTCTTGGGGCAAAATCTTGAAATAAAGATGGTCCCCTCTTGGTTTTGAGGAATTTGATTTTTTGGTCCGCCCCCTATTTATAGTAAATTCATTGCAATGTCAATATTTCACTTCAAATATCTTTGCTAGAGACAGAATTGATACAAATTAAAAGCTCTCGAAATCACAAGTTTTCAATTAAGTCAAAGGTCCAAAGGGCACCTCATTGTTGTTATAGAGTAATTATAAAATTATATCGGACCAATTTGCCAGAGAATTCAACCAAAAATACAAAAATTAATTTTCACAAAGAGACAGGAGGAACGCCAGGCTGAATAATTGAACAATTGCAGATTTTTTGCAATTGTTATCAACATACCTCATTGAACAATTTCTTTTACTTGATTAAATTTTCTCTTAAATTAGATTTTGAATTCCGCCAATTTGTCTGTTCTGGTATGACCTATTTTCTTCTTTCTTCTCTCTTCTCTAAAGATTAATCTAACCCTTTCATCAACTTCAAAAAATTAAGAAAACAAAAAAGGGAAAAGAATTTTTGCGGTAAATTCAAAGACTTAATTAATGCATGAAAGAAGAACAGATTAATCTAACAATGTCAAAAAGATCTATTGCACAAATTTTAGTGAAGAAAATTGAAAAGAATTTTTATTCAAGTAAAATTTAGAAATTGAAGTAAATGAGGCGCAGAGCTCCTAAAATCTCAATTCTATACTTAACCCTCTCAACCCCAAGAACCAACTTTAAAATCCTATGAAAATGATATGATGTTTTAGAGTAATTGATACAAATATTAAAATTAAGTTTAGTATTTATGACAATTTTATTTGTGTGAAATCTGTTTTTTTTATTTTTGTCAAAATTGTCACTTTGCATTTTAACTCTCTGTTGGTTTTCAAAGGGTTAAAACAAGTGAACCGTCATCGAATTAATTGATTTTAATGTCATGAAAATATGTCATAACATCATCTAATTTTAATAATCATAATTGAAAGTATTGTTATTCCAAATAGGATTTTTTTCTTGATTCTTTCTTTGATAGTTCATAGTGACTAATTTGATCTTGTTTCTTCCAGGTTGTCACATGATCTCGACCATTAGCGTTCACCAGCCTTTACCGCCCTCACCAAGAGTCACAAGAGGCCTTCAACTCCAACCAATGAGGAAACAACTCAATATCCAATATTTGGATCTCACAGACTGCTCGTCATTAGAAGATTCGGGACTCAAAATGATCGTAGAAAGTTGTCCAAATCTTTTCTATCTCTTCCTCAGGCGATGCACAAATATAACAGGTGAGGAAACGTTTCGATTTTGGGAAAAAAAGTAAAATTCATTGAGCATATTGCCCATATTTTCCTTATTTGCTGTCAAAATGACACAAAATCTTTAAATGGCAGGCAAGTTTCAACTTTAATTCAGAAGCCTTATGGTCAGAAACAGAAATGACTTCTAAGTAAACTCTGGCAAATGACGAAAAAATCCTCCAAAAACCTGATTCTATGCAACATTTTCGTATTATTGAGAAACTCACCCATTAAATTGAAATTAATTTCATATCCAGTGAATGCAGAGCAGTTTTTCCTTATGTAGTAAATACAAAATTCCTGTTGCTCTATCTTTTTACAAAAAGCCTGAAATAACTGAAAATGGTGTCAAGAGTAATGATTCATGTGGGAGAAAAGTTTTAGTATGAATTTGATAGCTCTTGATCAAAAATTATGTTAAAATTTTTAAATTGATGCAAGATTTGTCACATTATTGAAGTAAAATTGAAATGGCTTGCATACAGCAGTCATGCAAAATATTTTTAAAATTTTGGCCAATTTCCTCTTCTGGGTTTAAGAACTGATGATAAATCCATTAGAATAGGTATGTTAGGTACATTCGCCGAACCATATTCCAAGCTAAAAATTTTTCGAAAGTCAGCATGTCTGCCTTTTCAAAGTTCATCGTTGTCTTTATTGAAATTACTTTATTGACAAACTTAATTGGGATCCAATGTATTCTCATTTTGATTACAAACAAGAGTAAGCACAAAGTAACAAACCTTGGATTTTGATTTTGGACACAAGAAACTTCCTCTGTTTCATCTTGTACTTTTGAACAAACCAATATTGGGTCAGCCAACCTTTAATTTTGGCTAAGATTAGTAAATTAATATCACAATTTTTTCATTTTACCCATAATGATGCTAAAAGTAGCCAAAAAAGATCTTTACTTTGAATGTTGTGTTAAATTCAATGACAAATTTTTACGTGTCGTCATAAAAAATGAAGAACCCTCAACATCCTCTTAATGTCAATTGATGTCAATCGTTATTGTACAACATTATTATTTTTATTTCGATATTTTTCGACATGTGAATGTCACGCAATGTCTTTCGCTCACTCAATTTCATTTTTCAATTTTATTTTCCCGTCCATTTCCTAGCGATATAAAGACTCTTTGACATTTTACCAAATATTTGCTTTTGGTGCTCTTGAAATTTTACACAGAATTTAAAGTTTGAAGATTTCATGAGATATGATAGACTTTAATTCAAAATGTGTCAATCGTTCTAGTTTTGGGTATTGCTGATTATTTAAAGGGTAGCTTTAAAAAAATTCTTGTGGTAATGCTTATTTTTTGTCTCTTGGTTTATTTACTATTGAAATTCATGGAATTTAATTTTATTTCTTTTGTGTCATTTTGATTATTTTAGCAGAAGTAACTGCCTTCTTATCGTAAAATATATTATGAAACCATTTTAGTTTAGTTCTTTCACAAACTTGGATAAAAATTGAAAATGCTTGATCAATCTAAAAGCCTGCTCATTTATCACAGGTATATCCTTAATTTGATTTGTCTCAAGTTGATATTTTGATTACCCCCAATAATTCTGTCTTCCTTTTACAATTGCTTCATCTTCTTCTTTTCGAACTTACCAAATTATGTCGCACATCACTCTTTCCCGAATTTTATTTCTCCAATTTCAATTTCGAAATAAAAACGAGTTTTTGTGATGACTTGTCTTATAACTAACTGCTTGGACTTGTGCATGTATGACTGTCAGTGTGGTAGATGTGTCTCACTTTTATTGCCCTCAGCAATCAAATGAGAACAAAAGTCATTCACATGAAAATTTTCATTTGAAAATGAGACAATTTTGAAGAAAGGACTTTCCTTGTTCTTTGATATATAATGGAGCCTTAGTTACATGATTTTGGCTTAAGATCAAAATGTATTTCTGTAATCGTGCAATCCATGGTTTGGAAGCTATTTTTGAGACCAATAATTATTCTTTATAAAATTGTTCTGATTTTTATAAGTTCTTCAAGAATTTTTACATTTTTGGGAGAAATTTTCTCTGCAATTTTGACCTGGCTAAGTAGTAGGTAATTAATTACACAATAACCTTCATTTTTTTCTAGATCACTTTGTTTGCTTTTTGATTTAGTTGCCTGTGACAATCTTCTATTCTTTACACCATAATAAAATTGCTGCTCAATGGAATTGATTGTCTTTTTGAATTGAATTGATCTGAACAAAAACTGATTTGAACTTTGATGATGACGATGATAGTGCATGCTGTAGACAAAATTGGATAATGATAGTTCTTTGAATTATACCAAAAAGAGAGAATACACCAGATTGTATGATAATACAGCCGAGAAAGGCAGTACTGTAGTAACAAACAACTTGCATAAATTGTTTTGATTTACCTTTCTTTGTCTAGTTTTTGCAGCTTTTTGAATTATGTACAATTTTCAGTTAAACTCAAAAACTCATGTGAGGCAGGTCAACAGATTTTACAAATGTATTGACCTGCCAAAATATCGTTCTGTGATACTGTTCAAAAGACTAATTACAATTGTTGCTATAAAATTAAAACCTGTGTGGCAAATGAGCAAATAAAAATTTAGAATCAGTGATGTATGAAAGTGTTGATGAATACGATTGTCTAATCGATTGATGTGCTCATGAAATAGTATTCATTGGTCGCAGAATTTAAATAGATTTGTTTGTGAAATTAGACAATTGTTGGCCAATTTTATTATATTTACTGTAAAAAAGCAGTCATTTTACTTCATAAAATGACAAACTCCCTTTTCTGTTTTTTTTTAAGTTATACCAATTTCTAATGGTTGGGTGATTCTAAGGCTCAAAAGTGTATTTTCTGCACGACATTTGGTCAGAGCTCTTCAGGGCCATTGGGGGACCTCTTTTTGGTACCCATCAATGTATCTTGATACCAAAAGCTCCCCTGAAGCCTGACGGAGCTTGGTTTTACATATTTCCAGAAATCTGAGGGATTTTCTGAATTTTAAGGCTAATTTGAAGAAAACATTGAAAATTCGGAAAATCCTTCAAATTTCTGAAAGTATGCAAAAGCTCTGTCGGGCTTCAGGGGAGTTTTTGGTATCAAGATACATTGATGGATACCAAAAACAGGTCCCCAAATGACCCTTAAGGGGTCTGACCAAAAGTCGTAGAGAAATCCTTTAAAGAGCCCTATTTATCACCAGAGTCACTCGATCTAAATGAAGATTGTAACTTTTAGCTTTACCCATTTTAAGAATCCGTTTTCTCTGATTTCGAAGCTAATTAATCAAAAAGTAATTACAGTTTTAGAAACTAGAGATTTTCTAGTCAAGTACCCCTTTCATTCTTTCTTGCATGCCTTGAAGTCTGAGAAAACGAATTCTCAAAATTGGTAATTTAATAGTTACAATCTTCATAATGCCGATTGTACTCACATATTGTGCATAGGTATATCCAGCTTCATGAATTAGAGGATCCATGATCTTTAATTATTTGTCACAACACAGTTTTGAAGAAAACAAAGATTGATCAATATTAGGCAAAGAATTAGTTACAGAATGTTCAATTTTTAGACAAATACAAATTAAAGAAATATTAAGTTGAGTTTTATATTGATCAAAAACGTAACTGTAATCATTTGTGTGAATGTACCAATTTGACTAATTCATGTCAATTTTTCGGCAATGATGTCACAACAATATGAATGAATTTGAAAAATCCTCTTGGATGCTTCCTTCATAATTCAGAATTCTAGGAAGCATCCAAAAGGATTTAAAAAAATGTATTCAAATTTTTGACATTTCACTGGCGGCCTATAAGTAGAAATTTGTCAATTTGGTACATCTATTATGGTGAACCAAACAATTTCAGATGACCCCCATCACCCCTTCAAAAATTCGAGTTTAATATACTGATCAACAGAAACTTTGAATTTTTGAAAAATATTAATTCAGCTCCGTCCTACCTCTACTTCTTTATCTGGGATTATTTTTCAGTTTTTAAGTCTTACCAGAGGAATTAAGCTTCAATGCAAAGTGAAATTCACAAACATTCGGGAAATTGTGTTGTGTTGCATCTTTCAAATGAGACATAGTCTCTGAAAACTTATCAAACAGATATTTTATCATATTGCCAAGCAAAGTATTGGAGTATACTTCCTCTAGAAAGACTTAAAAACTGAAATATAACCCCACATAAAGAAGTGAAGGTAGGATGGAGCAGAATTAATATTTTTCAAAAATTCAAAGTTTCTGTTGATCGGTATAATAAACTCAAATTTTTGAAGGGGTGATGGGGGTCATCTGAAATTTTTTGGTACACCCTAGTTACTAACAATAAAAAATGAAGAGAAAACCAGTGTTTTGAAACAAATTCATTGGGAAGAAGTGATGCTCAACAAATTTTTGAAATTTTATTATCATATTCAAGTTTGCATATCAAATTAGGACATTTTCAATGCCTAATAAGTGAAATAAAGATCCTCAGATCATCAGATTGATTGTGTTTGACTTGAATTAGTTTTCATTATTTATCGGTGTAAAATGAACAAACATCATATGACTTATGCTTAAATTGCAAATATTTTACAAAGCTTTCAAAATCAAAAGTATCCATTTTACCCCAAAACACGGTATATGTACAAGTATTTTCAACAAAAATTCATGGAAAAATCAACATTCTTAAATGAAAATACTGTCAATTCTAATTTAGTTCCAAATTAAAATATCCATTTGCTTGTTATTGTTAACTAGTAGAAGGGGTGGACTGAATCAACTTTTTCCCCAAAATCTGCACGGAAGTGGTCAAAATTTTGAATAAAGGCGTAAAAGGTCGCTCTATTCAAACATTTTTGAAAAAATTAAAAAAGAGAGTAGAATTGAGCAATTGAAATTTACATCAGGACAGGCTTTCTTTCACGTAACAAGGCCCCTTTCATTGAAGTAAACTTTAAGTGCTCAGAGCTCCTCAGTTCTTTAATTTTTCTAATTTTTTCTTCATGAATCTTATTTCTTTGTATTTACTTAAATTTTGAGTGGTGTCTCTAGGCCTTCCATTTAAGTGAAAATGTTGTCACTAAATAAGTAAGTCCAAAGCCTATTAGTAGATATTTTAAAAATGAAATCGTATGTGGCAAAGCTTTCATTAAAAAGACATTAATACACCCCAGACGTGGAAACAGGCCCTCCCATTCTGAAGCATGCAATTTGCGCAAAACATTATCATCAAGAACAAGACAAAAAAGTTGTTTACGACAGAGAAAATAAAATAACTATAAAAAAGACTAAAGAAGCAAATAAACATCCAGTTGATTAAGGGGAGCAATGTCAAAAGAGTCAAGAAAATAAACGTCAGTTTGACAATCGCAGCTTTGAGGAATTACATCATTGGTCAGGGAGGTCAAATTTCAGGCTTTCTTCATGACGTTTCTACACCAAACCAATTCCTATATTTTTGCTGCTGCCAAGATCCTCCGGACTTGGAGGCAGCTAAGGAATGGTGTTTCTTCTTCTTCTTCTTGCGCTATTCTTCTTGTTGCGCTTCTTCTTCTTGTGACATTTCTGGAATTCGTGCAGAGCAAGGCACGTTGGATCTTCATCAGATGATCATAACGCAAACAGTTGACAGCGTAACCGCCAGCGTTGTAAAATATTTCTTTTTGAGCATTGTGAAATATTTCTATTTGTAAAATATTTCTATTGCTTTGAACCCCAATAAATTAATCACACATTAGAATACTTATGGCAGTTGCGGGGATTCAGTGCTTGTTTATTAATAATATGTTTATTCTTATTTAGTAAAAATCCCAAAATCTGAGTCTCGTATGCTTATAGAGTTTATGCTTATAAGAAAAAAGAGTGTATAAAATCATTGAAAACCCAAATTTTAACGTATAATTTTGATTTTCAATGATCATATACCATAAATGAAGCTTAAGTGCACCAATGATTGAATTTTAAAGAAACAATGACCATAGTCCCGATTTAGCATGGTTAGGACCGATTTAGAATGGAATACGGTACCTAAACCATGGAAATTAATGTAAACTGCATTCCTGATAATCTTTGGAAATGACAAATTTGTATTATCGCCATTACTTTCTTTTGTTAAAAATCGTTTTCTAAACATTGTGCTATTTTAGAAAATTTCTCATTTTTTCCGAATGAACTTTGAAACATTTTATTGCATGTACGACTCTGTCCCAACGTTTGTGGCTCAAAAGGAAGTTGATGAAAATCACCTATTTTCATCTTAAGTTTTCACCAAATTCATGACAGCTTATTCAAAAAGAAAGGATAGTTCTGGAAACTAAGTCTGTAGTTTTCTGAACCACCCCCACAGTTTTAACAAACTTCATGAAGTTGGTGAAAACTCAAGATGAAAATAGGCGATTTTGATTAATTTTCTATTCAGCCAAGATTGGGACGGAGTAATAATGGTTTTGCTAAAAGTTTGATATGATGGAAATTGTTGATTTTATTAATGGCTACCAGAATGGCTTAATCATACACATTAATTACCCTTTCCAGAATGATCATTGAGACATAAAAATTCCAAATTTGAAAGAAAATTAAAAAAAAAACTTTGTAACTGGCAATAACTAGGCATTAAGAAATCACATAATAAAAGTAACGAAAAATAGTATGGTTCACCCTAATTCATTAAATAGCATTGAAATAAAAAGTTTTCCCTCACTAATGTAAGACGTTCTAATTTTAAGTCAAATCAGCAATCATAGGCAACTTTTTAAATGCATATGTTTATTCTGAATTGGTAAGGATGAAATTTGAGTCCAAAATTGCAGTTGCGAGAGGACTTAAATGTGATAATATAGATGTAATAGTAGGCTCCGGACTAAACTATGTAGTGAAATTTCAAAATGACCTTAGGAATAGAGGGGACCATTTTAAAAGATATATTTCAGCATAAAAACAAACACACAAAAGAAATTTTTTCATTATGACAAGTTTCCAGGTCGCTCTGGGACCTTAAAGTTACTTCAATGGGAGTCATTTTTGTC
>JAOWAT010054567.1:0-11390 GCA_028571025.1 Longipedia americana | reverse complement strand
CGCATGTTGAAGGGTTCATTATAATTAATGAGTGTTAATTTTTGAAGTGATTTATTATTTCTTCTCGATTGTAATTCGAATTCTTTCTATGAATCACCAAAGAAAAAGTTATGAAAACTCCCACAATTACCTTTTGCAATCAAGATACATTGTTGAAAAGCTTAGTACAAAAATTAGTTCTATTCCAAACCTCAGTATCAATCTTTTCTTATCCAGGAATGCTATCGAACAATGCACCATTGACATCAATGCCTTTTGGTAAGTCGCCCCAATCTAAATAGAACAGATTAGAACAAAATTTCCAGAAAATCTTGAATTCTCAGGCAATTTTACTCCCTCACGCTAATAGTCGTGTGATTTAAGACAAGGAAAATGTCAATGGGAGACAGTTTTCGCTCAATGGATCTCTGGATGTAAAACAAACCGTCATATATCCCAATTAATTTAAAAAAGAGATTAAAGATCTCCAAATAGAACAGTCTAAAACTCTTAGTCATAAAAATTCATTGCATAAACTTCCTGTCATCTCGCCCAACTCAAGAAAGAACTTGAGAACTAACCTCTTATCAGATTCTATTGAATGTTAAGATGATACATAACAGAAAAGTCAAGCATAAATCTGCAAACCAGCTAATAATTACTACGTTCCCATTCGAAATTTTTATACCGAAAGCGACTCTGTGTAAATGCTCAGTTTTCAAAGAGTAAATTATAAGTTATGGGATGATATTGTGAAAGGAATAAAATAAGTGGAGAAGATGTGCAAAAAATATGAAATAAGAATTTGCTATTTGTAGCTCAACAAGCTTTTAGATCATATTAAAAGTTAAAACTAAAAAAAAGCGGGTAACCAGCCACTATCGAACTACAGTCCTCACAAAATTCTCTCTTTTTTGCGAGATGGCGAAGGAATCAGTGAACGGAACAAAAACAGAGCTGGAATAAGGTTCTACGGAGAGAAGGGTAAGGTGAGAGCAATCATCAAAATACAAGCTAATGTAAAGCGATGGTTAGCGGGCATTAGGTTCAAAAATGTTAAGGACATGATGAAAAAGATTCTATTTATTCAGAGATATTTCAGAGTCAAGAAATCACATGTGAATACCAAAAAAATTATCGTTCAAAAACAGCTTGAAAAGTTGAAATAGTTCAATCTCAGGCAGAAGGAGTTCAAATAGACCTTTAGGCAGAAGTAACTTACCAACTCCGTCAAATATGAAGTCCATATCTGCTCCCAGAACATTTCTGAGTGGCAGAGACTCTCAACTCCTCGCTTTTTATAGAAGCAAAACACTGAGTTGGGAAGGATTTTCAGAGTTACGAGGTAATTGCCGATCTAGACGAGAGTTATTTACGTGTCTCCTTTTCCTATTTCTCAATAAATTTTGAGTTATTATTAGAAACTGATCGAAGTTGGGTCTAACAAAGAATTGAGAAACAGATTGCTCATACTGTCGCCTGATACAAGTTCTTATAAAATGGACATGAGCAATTTTTCATTGACTAAATGTCTTCTACTTTCTCATAGAAGTCTGAAAAGAATAAAGAAAATGATCGGTAATCACTACGGCTACATCGTTCCATCGACGACTTCTAATGACTTTATTTTACTTTCCCATGAACTAAAAATACCACTCTATGGAGGAAATCCTCAGCCTATGCTGCATTTACAGTCTAAAGCTGGATCCAAACAGATTTCTGAGTATATTTCAAACAGGATCGAAAAGTAGAACAACAAAGCCGATGGCGTTTAAAAAAAATAGCCGAACATCAATATCTTACCTTATGCAGTCAATATCTACAGCAAAAGCTCTTTTCTGTCTGAGCTAGCCTCTCTAATGTGCAAAAATCCCCATATTTCGAAGTGGGTGCTTAAAGTTGACGAAGAGATAAACTCCAGAGGACTAGCATGCATTGATATTAGCAGAATACTTCCAAAAGCCCAACTACAAAGCTATAGGGAAGACAACCCTGAAAAAAGTTTGGTTTAGAGAGAGAAAATATATTATCAATTGGAAGAAAGCGTATTTAAAAGTTAAAGATAGATCCTATGGGTGCTCGATAAAAAACTATATCCAACTCAGAAAGACTACTTTACTACTTTTTTTACGAAAGGAGGTATAATTTAAGCTTCGGTTAATAATTTCTCGTCATCATAGTTGGAAAATTTGTGCTTCTGTCTGGAAATATAGCCTGACCTTAATTGGAAAATTATTTCCAATTTTTTGAAAATAACCATGAAAAAGAAGGCAGTTGCTTGCTATTTTAACCCTATTCTGTAGTAGAACCAGCAACAATAGCAGCCCAAACAGCTCTAGTATATTGCAGAGTTCTTAATCTCGAAAGGATATATTGGGTTTTTCACAATTGAATTTATTAAGCCCCAAGAAAGAATCCTCTCCAGGGACAAAAAAAGATCTTCACCAAAATCCTTAACGCAAAACAATAGAGACTAATTAATTTTTAACGGAATATAGTGCAACCTAAACCAATTCTCAAGTGCCAGTTTTCTGCACAACTTCTTGTCCCCTAGTATCCACGCCTTATACATTCCAATCATCGATCACCCATCCATTAAACAGCTAAGAATACAGACTTTTTTTCATTTGTGTCGGCTGTAAAATATTTCATTCGACATCGGACGAAGGATAGGAAATGTTTTTCTGTTTGTAGATGGGATATAGAGTGGGTGCATGGGCATGATGACATTTAATTCGAACTCGAAAGATGATACATTCATGTGTTCCTCGGAAGTTCTTGATTTTTTTGGATCCAAGCTGAACCCTTCTGTGGTGAAAAATATTCCTGAATCTTTTACAGAAGTTAGAAATGCAGTCAATGGATACTATAAAAAGAAGCAAAGAAAACTATCAGCAAAAACGCTACTCAGATTACCAGAAAATCTGTGAAAATATTATTCTAATTCGATGACATTACTAAATTTGTAGCATTTTGATTCAAATATATACAGGATTATTTCAAAACAAGTCAATCGACTTTTTTTTTAATCTCTCCTTACCAGGTTCAAGATTTTTCTCGGTTTTTTTGTGGCAGGAAGTAGATCTAATCCAAGGGTGGTGGAGAGCCTATTCCAAGCCGATTCTTTTGGCGGGGTTATTTTCAAGGAAACCGTCAATTAGACTTTTTGCTTCGGGTGATATTGTGCTCCAAATTTTATCCTTATATTAATAGCAACCGTCTAGGGTTTTCTGGAAAATTTCCGGAATGTTGACTCCGTTGAAAGGCAGACTTCCTGACAATCTAAATAGAACCAAGCGATACGCAAAATAGATGATGACTCCGATGGCGAAGTTATCTATTTTCTAGTCTATAGACTAATTTCTTAGCATTTCCGGCGAAATGTAGTTAGGTGTTCCTGCAATAATATCTAAATCAGGGTAAAAATTACCATGAGGATCAAATTACTGCAGATTTGTGAGATAGTTGGCAAATCCAAAGTCGATAACTTTTACCACTCCGGTCGATTAGCCGTTTTACAGTGAAATCTGGGTTCAAAAATATGTTTACCATTATATTCTCCGGTTTCAGATCCCTGTGAATGATCCCCAGAGAGTGCAAATACTTAATTCCCACTATGATTTGATATGCAATCATAGATACTTCTCTTTCACAAAGACTCCTGTTCTACTTCACGTATTCGAACAGGTCTTTTCCCTCTATGAGTTCAGTAATTATGTATATGTTGGTTTTAGTTTGCATAGTGTTCTTGTATTGGACAAGAAATGGGGAGTTGAGAACGGACATGATGCTGCTTTCGTGTCTGAATTCATAAATATTTTACGCTATAAGTTCTCTGGCCTATTGGTCCAGTTTGAAGGTTTAAATAACTTTAATGGCCCACTTTTTATTTGTTTACCTTTCGACTGCACTATAAACTATGGAAAACTTGCCAGTCCCAATTCTGTCTTGGAGCTAGTAGAGAGCTTACATTGAATCTCCTTTATAGACTTTCAGCTATTCCATCCATTCGTTGCAAAGCTCGTCGTTTTTGAAGTAAATCTATTTTGTTTTGTAAATCCCATCGCGATGAGTTATTTCTATTCCGAAACCGTTCTACGCTTCGAAGTTTTTCTTTTTGACAGCTAATCCCTCGAGACAAATTATTAGCATTGGGTTTTAACCTGTTTCTCCTTAGCAAACCACTAGAATTGTTTGATAGTAAATAAGCTGAATTTTTTTCAACCTTTACCCGACTTTTAATTTCCCTTGGGAACTTTTTTCAGCTTTACACTATGGAAGTTTGGGCTTTCCCGTTAGGTCGTCAACTTCCCAGATTTCTTTGTGAAAACCTCGATAGTAATTGTTGTAAAAGTTCCTATGATGGACAATCCAGGCTTCAAACTATGAGGCACACAATCTGTAAGTCAAAAAAATAAATACTTCCCGGTTTCAATATCGATTCCCCGACTTTTGAACATATTTCTAGCAAATTTTTTCACTAACTGATGGATGTTAGCTGTCCTCACTTCGATTTTGTTCTACCCATATTTGAATTAAACGGATGTTCCCTTTTCCTTGTATGCATTTAGCTTTTTCAAAATGTCTTTTCCGAACATACTGGGTACATATTCCGAAACTTAACTTTAGTCGATTTTGCAAACCATTGGACCAGTTGTTCTTCCAACGTTGTAAATACTATCCAATCTTCGATCTTCCTTGACAGATATGAGGTGCTTTTTAAGTTATTGATTGAAAAAGTCCTAATCGTTAATGATTCCTTTCAAGTCTTCTTTTGGATAGTTATACAACTAAATAATAACCGATATTACCATTCCAAGAAAGCTGTTAAAAGAAATGCCTTCGTTCATTTGGGAGCATTTTTAGGCAAAAAAGGAGAACAGTAGTCTTATTTTCTAATGTTAAGTCGTTTTGAATATTTTTGCTGAATTAGGGAAATAGTCTAACCTATTCCACGCATGAATTCCTACATTTATATTAAACTCGACGCATCATAGTCAAACTAGTGGAACAGTTTTTACCCCCAGAGACCGTTTTTTTGAAAGAAGAGTTTGAAATTTTCGAGATTTATCCTATTGTCTGCGATGCGGGAGGCTAGATCCTGATATATTAGTTCCAGTATATGTCTTTACTCCTTGCTTACTTAGATAAGTGATAATGAATACATAGTGACCTGAGCGATCCCCCAATTTCTTCGGGAGGTTTTCTATTGGCACCAGCACACTGTCCCATTCTATTTTAATAACATATACAAAAAAGAAAAATAAACTCGAAAGGAAGATTAATACCAAAGTAACCTACCTTCAAAGAAGTCTATCACTCCCAAAAATTTAAGTTGAATACTTTTTTTAATTTCTCTCGTTCTTCACCAAATATACTAATTATTGAAATATTGAAATGCAATTTACGTGTGTTGCAAATCGTTGTTGAGAACCCTCAATGCAAATGGTATTTGCCTCTTGGACATCTTGTGTGGTGTCGTAGAGTCGGATTATATGTATTTTTTAATTCTATTGAAGGCATTAATTTGTAGAGAGAACATTTATGACATCAAACTCTTTTTATTAAAATATTTAACCAACAGAAAATGTCGGCAGAAAACACCGAGAGAATGCTGAGTGAGCGTCTATCGCACAGATAGCCTTGCCAACCTGTTTAGATTTATTACAATGTCAAGATTGATGCACAAGTGAAAAAGGAAACGAAAACTATTCTGCATAAGCAGATGGGCCTGATTCCTCCAGGCTCCTTCACTGCGATTCTTGGGCCATCGGGTTCCGGGAAAACGACTCTTCTCAACTTTCTATCAGGAAGACTGATGTCATCCAACCTCAAAATCTAGGGCTAATTGCATTTCAACTCAATGCCTTTGGATTCGGTTGAACCTTACTCAAATCAAATTGGGTATGTCATGCAAGAGGATGCACTCTTGGCACCACTTACTCCGTACTAGTGTCTGAAATTTGCTGCCGATCTTAAGTTGGAAAAATCCAAAGAGTAAAGACTGGCAATTGTCAATGATCTCGTAGAGGAGCTAGGACTGGTTTAGTGCAAGGACACCAAGATTGGAAACAATTTAATTAAAGGTATTTCGGGAGGAGAGAGGAAGAGAACATCCATTGGTGTGTAATTGATTACAGACCCATCTCTAATTTTCCTCGATTAGCCCACCACGGGTCTCGATTCAACAACAGCACTTCAAGTCATCTTATTGCTGAAGGATCTTGCTAACAAAGGGAAGACCGTGATATCAACTATCCATCAGCCATCCTCGGAACTATTCTACGAATTTGACAGACTGATGCTATTGGTCGACGGGAGAAGCATTTTTCATGGACCAGCACTTGGGGCATAGGGACATTTCGCATCGATGGGACACAAATGTCCCCAATTGATGAATGCTTCGGAGTTTTACCTGGATTTGATGAGTTTGCAAAACGATTAAATAGATTAAGAAAAGTATCGAATTGCTAAAGAGGCACATGACTAAAAGATACTCAAATTCTAGTCGACATTTGCAAAGTCCTAATTTGCAAAAATCCAGTAAAATGAAGCGTTATAGCCGATTGCGATACAGCCTCCTCGAGCAAAATCTTTCTTCAACCAGCTTTATTTGATTTTCATTCGCTCACTGATATGTTTGATACGAAATCCCATGGATGTGACGTTTAAAACCATGCAGTCAATTTTTACCGCTGTTATCGTAATTGTAGTCTTTGGGCAGGTACTTGAACATAATGACATAGATCGATAATGCTGAAATTCAAAATGTGAGGGGTGTTATCTTTTTCCTCGTTGCTCAAAATGCTTTTGGAGGAATTCAAAGCACTTTAGCAACTTTTTCAACCGAAAGACCTGTTTTTCTCAGATAAAGGTTCAGCAAAAGTTACTCAACCTTCAGCTACTTTTTTGCAAGAACCGGATGCAATTTCCCGTTTTAACTGATCTACCCGACAGTCGCAGTTTTGATTGTTTACTGGTCAACTGGATTAGGGAACGAAACTCTTAACTAATGCCTAAACCTGATATGCGCGTGCAATGTCACTTACTTCCTGGCTTCAAGCTATGGATTGTTCTACGCAGCACTGATTCCGAAGTTGTAGACAGCTATGGCACTAGTTCCAGCCTTAATTATTCCTTTCATGCTATTGGGAGGTTTCTTCATAAATTTGAACGAAGTCCATGACATTAGAGTCATATTCTACCCGATCATGTACTTATCCCCCTTTAAATATGGTTTTCAGGCTGGAATGCTGGCGACCACTGACACAAGTGAGGTGTTCACGCCTGAAACCTTTGAGCTAAACATTTACGTAATGGTGGGGATGGGAATAGTACTTAGAATATTTTCGAGCATTCTAATGCAAATTATTTCCAATCCGAAAAGACCCAAGATAAAAAACAATATTTGATACTTCTCTCATTCTTATTATTCTAATAGTTTTAACATTAAGTGAAAACATAATTCATTGGGATTTATAGAAATCAATCCTGGTCAATATTTTTCTCCATATTTTCAATCCATTCCATAATTTCTTGAGCCTTAGCCTTCTTTTACCTGACATTCCTCATCTTACCAAACAAGAAATTGGCAATATCATCAATCGAAAGTTGTGCGTGCCTTTTTTTTCCTGCTTCAACTTTTTTTTGGTATTCAAACTTATTAACCATGAATTCACTTGCTTTGACGCTATCAAGAGGGTCATCCGGTTCAGGAGTAAGGATGATACCGTAGACACAGTCGATTATAGTCTTTATTGCAATCGATGGATTATAATTTCTGTCGAAAACGCTGTGGCAGATCCTTCCTTGTCGATTAATATTGCAATGATAGACTTGGGTAAGGAAGCGGATCTAAGGAGCTTTGTTCGGATATTCTTCTGGGAATTATAAGTACAGCAGATATCTTCCACCCTTATAGCCTGTGGATTCTGGGCCCAAGAGCACAATTTTCCAAATATTCAAATTTTCACTGGGATATATCTTGAAATATGGATGAGGATTCGCCAGATATTCGTGCATTTATTTTCCAATTCTTTTGAGTCTTAAAGTGCTCGTGATAGTTGTTGCATTGTTTTATTTTTCTTATAGTTTCTTGATCATTTACTCAACGGGAATGACTGGACTTTCCATAGGGGGAATCTTAAATCTGTAGACTTAATCCTAATCATAGCTGGATTTACTGGCATCGGTTAGTCGTTTGGCAAATTCAATATCGCTTGCTTTTTTATCAGAGTCATCACGACATCTCGAACTGAGGATAGTTTCCTATTCGAATAATTTAAGAGTTTTAGGGATATCCTTACATAGGAAACACTTACCACCGGCAGCCTTAGTTAAATTTTTTAGATCTTCAGACTAGCTACAGACTACGAAAGAATCAATAGTGATATTGTGATTAACAATTTGGTGGTAGGCATCTCTGAAACTATTATGAGATTTATTATCGATACCGTCTGTGAGAGCAACTATCCTTGCCTGACAATCAGGATATTTTTTCACAAATTTATCAAGCATATGCACTGCCATGACGATACTGTCATATAGAAAAGTGGTTCCCGTTGACTGTATTGGCTTGATATCGTTGTTAAAGTCTTCAAAAGCCTCTGTAAAGTCTGTAATCACCTTCACTTCGTTATTGAAAGTCACGAGGGAGACCACATGTTCGAAATTGTATGCCATTGTTCGGTTTGAGAAAGCGTTGAAAAATTGTTTCACCACATTCAATCTCGTCACTGTCTTGTTCTATCCGAATGCTTATCCCATAGATCCAGAGATGTCGAGTAGGATGACAATAGCTTATTTCGGATCCCTGGTTATAATTGGTTACGTAGGCCCTTTCTTCAATCCCGGATTTGACAATCCTCCTGTACTGGCCATTAAATCCAGACTAATTTGTTTCTCTTACCCAGTGATGACGTCATAAATTATGTGATCACTGGAGCATGGCGCAAATCCATAATAAACCCATATTTTTCCATTTCTATCCTAGACAAGGGTTGATGTCGTAAAGCGACCCTTCAACTCAAGAGGTTTGAATATCTTTAAATTAGGAAACTAGTGGATAGAAGCGTTGTATTAACTGACTACTGATGTACTTTTGGGCTTATGGAAGATGAAGGGTTTCTATTTAATCGCACAAAAGAAAGATTTCACATCTTCGTGATCGATGAGACTCTTTTTGTAAAAATGGTAAAAGTCGAGGAATTATTAATCCAAAGACTGTACCTCCTCAAGTTTCAGGAATTTCCCTGGAGAAATCTGCTTCTTTTCTTCAACCATTTTCACAGCTTAACCGAATTCCACCATCATCAATCCTCCTTCACCGGGGACCGCAGCTGGTTTTTCTATATTTTTCTGACTTATTTGGCATTTTTTTGTTACCAAAATGCCGGACTCTTGCTTGTGAATTTGATCAAGATTCTAGCGGGTGAGGCCTTGCGAGACTTGGGACGTTACAAACTTCAGGAAGTTTCTGGTGAGCATGAAAATAGTTGATGGCTTGACTTGGACGAGTTTGTTTGCACATTCACCCACGAATTGGTTCAAAACCAGCATCATTCCCTATTATAGGGCAATTCTACTGGCCTGACTCAGAAATAGTTAGCGATGAGCGAGATGCAAAGAATGTGCGAGTGTCGGATTTGATGAGTAAAATCTGATAAATGCGATGATTTTTTCCCAGTTTTAAGAAGATACATGTTTAACCATCGCTAGAAGATTATTTCTCAGAAATCTCACTGAATCTTCGGTTTGTTTCACTGTATGAACAATATCTTGGTAGTAAAATTTGGAAATTTCCTGGTTATAGCTGCTGTTGATTTTTACGTAAAGTTCGGTTTTCGCGTCTAGTTCGTATTCGGCAAGTTTTTTAGAATGATCACTAAGCAAAATGCAGTAGCCGTAGTCCGTGATGTAGTTTGTGGGCACTTTCGGACAGTACTTTTCCCTTAGATAGATTCTTTGCAGTTCTGGCACAATGCCAGTTTTCTTGAAGATAAGGTGTTTAAGTTGACTCAAGTCGTTGTGCTTGATATCGATTTGAATGCTGAGTCGCATTTTGCTGATTCTGATGTCTATGGGAATTTACTCTTCAACGCTAGATATTTCAAAATCCATTGGCATTTTGTCGGTAGCCGACGGAGTTTTTGTAATAATCCCATAATATTCCAGTTTTGAACTCAATTTCGGGGCATTCATTGATAGAAGATCGATGTTAAACAGCAAAGGGTGACCTTCGGGTGTGTATAATATAGCTTTTTCCTCTTTTTCAATCTTAATTTAGCTCCCAATTCGCTGACTAAGATCCAGAAAAGATGTGGGATGTTAGATTTCCACTTCCGCTCTTTTGAAATTTCTTTGGGGAAATATCACTGTTAACATATTCTTACAGCTTTGAGCCTCGTTTTCTGGGAAACTATCTAGTTTAACGTCTGGAATTTTCTGAAGTCCAAGTTTTGGATTGGTAGCCTAAGGAGGTCTTTAAGTTTTAACTTAAATGCGACTTTACTTCGGTTCATTTTTTACCAATTCTGATGAATTCGGAGTCTTTGACGATCCTAAAATCAAAACTTTCAGTTCTCTTTTGTCTTTTTCTCCAAAACTATCGTCCACGTTTTCCTAGTCGTCATAAGTGTAATTCTATAGATCTTTAAGCTCTATTGAAGTTTCTGGATTTTGTATAATTTTTTTGGTCATCAACTTCTCTTTTATTTTTTCTTTCAGTTCTGAAAAGTTGTTGGCACTGAAGTTGAATCTCAGTTTTTAAACTTATCCGTTTTGAGCACCCTTCACCACCTACAAAAAATACGGTAGTAATTTCAATTTTTGAGCCTATTCGACTGTTTTCTTTTTTGGAAGTTCTGGCTACTTCTCCTGGTCTAGGCTCCTTTGCTTTGAACGAGTGGGGATTCTTGAGTCATTTTTATCGACTTACTTTGGAGGCATCCGACTTCTTGATTTTATAGTAATTTTTATATAAATAAAATCTTGTCACTACCTACGTATGAAAAAAATAGCATTATAATTATGGAAAGGAATTTACATATTCAAAACTATCTTGGATCATTGAGAATTTATACTTGCTCGCGTGGCTGAGATCCAGTTCAATACTTCGTCTACCTTCTTTTTCCAGTTTTAATTCTCAGGAATTTCTCCGAATAAGTAGTCTATGATGTCGTTTTCCGTCAGTTTAGCTCGTCTTTTATTGAACTGGGCTACCTTAACCTCGTATTTAATTTTATCATCCATAAACTAGCTGGCCTTTATGCTGTCTAAAGGATCTTCGGGCTAGGGGTACAGTAGCAGCCCATATACACAGTTTATTATCTATCTGATGGACAGTTTAGAACTGTAATTTCTGTCGAATACACTGTGGCAGATTCTCCCCTGCCGATTAATGTTGCAATGAT
>JAOWAT010054456.1:0-11390 GCA_028571025.1 Longipedia americana | reverse complement strand
ACCAGATGTTTTAAATTTTGATTTATGAACAAGATTGTGAGAAGACAGTTTGTCATTCGCTTAATTGATAAAATTTTACTTAATCCATCTCAATGTAAACAGGGCTGATTAATCTAAAAATTTTCATTCTCACTATTTATTTTGCAATGGAAGAAGCATCTTTTATTAATATTTTTCGTTCATTTCTTGTAGGTTTGGATGAACTTATGGCCTACTCAAAAATACGGGACTTGGGACAACGCCACATACGAAGTCCGAAGAACAACGAGCTGTTATGTTACCTTATGCGGACCATATTTGGAGATAAAATTTCCAAAGAAAAACGTACCTTTTAGACGAATGTATAATGACAAGGAAATTAAAATTGAAAATTTCAGCTTTTACGATAGCAAAGAAACATTAGACTTAACGACCTGCAAAATAATGCTTTTACCCGATAATCTGGATCACCCCACACAAAGAAAACGCATTTGGAGCAAAAAGTATCCCATAGTGATTGTCAGTAATGCCAAAAATATGATTTTAGGGGGTAGCAAAAGTGATGAACAAATTGCTACCAAAAAAGAAAAAGAGAAAGAAGGAAACAAAAAGGAAGCAGAAAAATCGAAAAAGGAAAATGAAAAAGTGAGAAAAGATACAAAGTCCCTTTTGGATGATTTACCTTTTGACGAAAATAATATGATTGAGATGAAAGAATTTAGTTTGGAAAGTTTGATGGAGAAAGAAAAATTGAAAGAAAAGCTTCATGATCCATATGACTTTGATGATGTTTATTTGAATGAAGATAGGAATGATGAAACTGATAAAGAGGAAGAAGGTGATGATGCAAATGAAGACGATGATGATGATAATGATGAATTTGAAGATACCAAAGACGAATTTGAATTGGACGATTTTATCGGCGATTCGGTATATAAGAGTACCGAGACTTACAATGAGGATGAGCCTGACGGTGAAGTGTCAAGAACGTTTTATCTGTTTACAAGGACTGCTAGGGAGAAGGAGGAATGGTGGAAACGATTTTTGATCGCTTCTAAGTTTAATGAGGACAATGAGCTGCAGTATAAGGGTGGACATGAAAATCAGAAGACTCATATGAATTTCATTTCGCATGCGAAAATGATTAAGAAATATCGCGAGTATATGAGAGATCATGATCAGGCCAAGACGCAACAGGAGGCGGAAGATACGCATCAGGAGTTGTTGGAGAATGAAGTCAAGCTGAATTGCGCCAAAGAGGAGTTGGCGTTTTTGAATGCGTTGGCCGCTAGGGTGTGGTTTGATCTCTACCAGTCTTCTGCATTTGTGGAGTACCTGAGGGATAAAATCACCAGAAAAATTGCCAAATTAAAGTTTTCACAGTACTTCGAGGAAGTCGAGGTGACGTCATTTGATTTAGGAATGAAGCTTCCTAAGATCTTGAGTGCTTCCATGCCTTGGCAAGATGATTTCGGGCTCTGGATGAATCTGGAAGTGGAGTACAATGGCATTTTTGAGGTGAAGATTGAAACGAAAGGGCTCAAGTTGCCGACGAAAGAAGAACAAGAGAAGGCCAATTTGGAGGCGGAAGGGCAAAGGACATCAATGGCTCAAGAAGGAGATGTCAGGTGAGACGGCTATTGCTACTCTGTCCATTTGAAATTGCATGAACAGGTCCTCTTAATTAAAGGACATATTTTCAACCTTAGTTCAATGCATGAAACATATCAGAATATGTTAGTTTCCCAAAAACTAGAAATATTTGTCTATTAGGAATAATTTAAAAGATTAATCCTTTCACTACTGATTATTTTTTAAAAGGTTTTATTTGTTAATTGCAAGAATTTCCTAAAATTTAGATCATCTTTCTTTGCATTCAGCCAATTTTAAGTGGATGGGGTCGAGATTACCTTGATCTTGAACATAATTGCTAACGTAGTTTTGAATGGGTAATACGAAGTTTATGTTCTTTATATTGACTCAATGATAAATCAATTATTGTGAACATAGACAGTGATTTTTCAAATCTTATTTTTTGTCGCGGTAAAAAATGACAAATATTGATGTAGTCTTTCAAGGACTTTTAAAATTTTCCTATTAAATAAATTTCTAATTAAATTTTTAAAAAGACCAACGAAAGAAATGTTAACAGAAATATTAGCTCATATTCCCCCATCTCGATTGATTTAAATTTGGCATGATTTCATTTTAATTTGCTTTTCTTCTCTTTCAGCGAGGAAGAATCTGGTGAAGACGACGATGGACCCCATTGTGAAACAGAATCAAAAGGCGGATTTGGAACGAGAATGTTGGGCAATCTCTTGCAATCGAATTTCGTTGCCAAATTGGCTGAAAGTGAATGGGTCAAGAAGAACATTATGGGCAAGAATATCACGCTCCAATTGCAAGTCCATGCTATTAAAGGAAATCTCATGCTCAATTTTACATCACCGCCATCTAACAGGCTATGGTAAGTCAGAAAAGTACAAAAATAATTTATTTAATCTACAAAAAGTTTTAGAAGTGTAAACAATGGGAATCAATTGATTACACCTCTGAAAGTCTTTGGAGATTACACATTTTCTTCTGAGACTCAGGCAAAACTTTGTAAGACTAAGAAAAGTTGCTAAAACTAAGAATTTTTATTGTAGCTAGACTATGTAATGAAGATTCACAAAAAAATCTTAAAGGCAGACTGGCGTGAAATTTTTTATGAACTAAATTTGTATGGAAAGCTGTAAAATGACCCCTCTTAATATTTGGATATGTTTTCAATATTTTTTGTTAGAAAAAATTCTCAAAATTTAGATTTAAAAATTAACAGTGGGTGGCAACAAATTCTAATTTTTAGTTTCAAATTAGAGGGAAGAACTGAGTTTCCCTGGAAAATTTCAAACTCCCTATGTTGCAACACTTCCTCTTTCTAAATGCACCCACCATTGTTATTGACACAGAAACTTGGCGATTTTTTGTCAAATAAAAAGTTTTTTAGAGGTTTTTTAACTTTTACGCAAAATTAACCCGTATAAAATTTCACGCCAGTCTGCCTTTAAAAAAGACCAAAATTATCCTCAAAAAGAGCCCAAAATGTAAAAAATGGCCAAGTAAAGAAACTTTATATGATTTAAATTGTCTAATTTCATCAACAACAAAAATAAAGTTATTTAAATGACTTTCACAAAGACAATGACAATGAATTATGTAGGATCTATTCTAAGCCGAAATACTTCCTCTGCCTTTCAGGTATGGCTTTCGAAGTCCTCCAGATTTGGAAGTGGCCATCCTTCCCTGTTTTGGCGGCAATTATGCATTGAAGTCTGAAGGTGCATTTGCAACAGTCTTGAGGTTATTGGAAAGAAGAATGAAGCAAGAATTCATGAAAGTCCTCGTCTACCCAAACATGGATGACATTCCGCTTCCCTTTCTACCTTATCTGCCCATTAAGAATTATTAAAGACACACTGGCATGTATTTTGGTGGTGCCCATACATATTTTCAACTCCTCATACTGGTGGAAGATTTTAATGAAAAAGCCAACAATCATATTCCATTCATTAACTTCTTCGATTTTATAGTTGGAAATTAATTGGAGCACTCAAATTCATACCAGTCTGCAAGACTAAAATGGCTAGAATGCATTTCATATTTGAAAATTTTTAGTGCAATTTTGTAATTAAGTTCCATGACCAAATTTATATCATTTGCAAGCACAATTTTAGAGACATCACACTTAATTTACAAAGCTTATCTTGTACATCATTAGCATGCATAATGCAATTGCGAAAACCATCACTGCTTTTGAAATTCAAAAGGTCTTTGTTGAATGGTTGTAGCAAGAATGGAGTAAATGAAACAAAAAGTAAAAAGATTTAGTCAGGAATTCCGAATATTAAACATAATTTATTGAAAAGCACTATTAATGTATAACTATTGATTGCACACATTTTTAAGCTTTAATTTTTGTTGCAATAGATTTTACTCTATTGGGTTTTAGCTTTTTGCTAGTGTCAGATTTTTTCAATTGAGTGGCTTTGCAACTTTCAAAATTATGAAAATGTGCAATTATTTCTTCGTCTAAAATTAAAGTTGTAATGTCGATGAACAATCATAAATTACAGATAATTTTTGTAACATTTATTGAAGTAGAGACCTTTTTCATAAAAAAATATTTTGTTTTACAATCATTTTTAAGAAGCTGAAATTAATCATTTAGAGCCCTTGGGAACAAAAGTATCTTTTCGAATTTCAATTTATATTTAGCATTTTAAAAGTGATAAAAAATTTTAATATTCTTTTAATTTTTTGACCAACAAGGACATTGGAAAAATCATTTAGGTATGATTTATAAGGTTAAATTTAATTTGTCAAGTCATTTGTAAACTCTAGTTACAATTGTATGAAACTTTACTTGTGGATAAAAATCAATCAGAGGCGAATAATTATTTTCCGATTTTTATTTTTGAAATTTTATGCATATCAAACTGACTTTTTTGAATCATTGAAGATATTAATGGTTAGAAAATTAACATTTATCATAATTTGATTACTTATTCAGTATTTCGTTGATATATTTGAAATAAATGTTGAGAATTATTATTGACATAATTTATTTTACTTCATTTGAAATGAATTTTTATTTAAAGTGACACTGAGGTCAAACTTTGTCTCCCATCTTTTCAAAAAAATTGCTAGATAGTAGTTTTAAATTTATGAGACTGTAAAATTCCACTAAATAGTTTCTCAGTTTCTGTTTATATCTTACTAATTTAAGTGATTTCTATTTGAGCTGAGAAAAACAATAATATACTTCATCTAAAATATGTTATGGGAAACTTTTACATTTGAATTTTTCATTCAAAAGACCAAATTTTTTACCTCAGTGTCCCTCTAAGCATGAATTTAATTTGACTGAATAAAAAAAGAACCTTCTGAATGAAAATTAGGAAACAGGGATATTCATCTCACAAGACTAATCTCATCGCCGACCTGATAACACTTGCCGTATCTTCAGGTCTTTCCATTTTTGTCAGAAACAGCATGTAAGCGTTTTTGGTCATTCCTTCAGTTGGATTAACTAACTCGATGACTTGATTGTTCACAAAACGACTCCACATTTTATTGTCTGAATCAAAGCACTGAGAACTGTAAATGTCCAATTTGGTCGAATCAGGAATGTTCAGCACGCAATTCAGTTCGTACTTCTCCTTGCCGAATTCGAGCGCTTTCGGACTGAAATAAATTTCGTTTTCTCGCAATTTCAGAGATTCTTTGACTAAAATAAATCTGCGAAAAACTATCACCAGTATTTGTGGTAACTGAGTAAATTCAACGACTTTCATCATTTTTGCTGGTTTACCGCATTTTTCACATTTGTTCAGAACGTATGATTCCATTGAGAGCTTGTGTATCAGTTCATCAAGTGTTGAGTTCATTACTGGCACATCCAATGACAAGGTTTGAAACTGCTCTTTCTTCAAATATTTGTTACTGCATACCATGCACGTTTCAGTGGTGGTTATTTCGCCCAAAAGTTCTCTTTTGACGTAGGATGGCTTTTCCCGGATTTCTTTATCTAAGTACGCATTTTAAAATCAACATTTTTCTCCAGAATGTCAGGACTTGAGTCTTTGGAATGAAACTTCAGACTTTTCTTTAAGTTAGTAATAAAAGAGAAATACAACCTTTGTCTTTATAGGGATTTCTTTCCAAAACTCCTTATATAAAATGAGCCATTTTTATGGGTCTTTCTGAAAACTCAAAAAATTGCTCCCAATAACCATGTAAAAATGCAAAATGATTTTGATCTCTCTTAGTAGATAATTTATAAAAGATAAGACTCCTAAAATTATGACATTTTAAGTTTCTTTGACTATTCAACAGTCTAAAATCTCGAGTTTCAATCGATCCAATGACTTTAAATTCCAGAAAAATTTGGGAGTAAAATATTGATTGACATGCTACCTAATTCTCTGACTAATGTAATTAGATATTCATTTGGGTCGGCTGACAAATTGTGTTCACTTTTGGTAAATCTTGGCGAGAGGACTTTTTGAAAAATATCGATGCTTTGAGCTGCGGATTCATAAAGTGCAAACTTTCTAAAAATTTCCTGAAGAGCATTTGACAGAATGGCTTCATAGGGAAACTTTGTCGTGAGGAAGTAATACTGAAATTTCTTGAGTGCAAACACGCATCTGAGCAGGTACGGCACATACGAAATATGCGAAAATGCAGTGGATGAACTAATTTGCAACAATGCAGACTGATGTTCTTGTTGTTGTTGCACTTCTGTAGCAGCAACACCAGACTGAACACTTTCATATGGCCTGAATATCACATCTGCACTCTGCGGCACATTAGGAGGCTCTTTCTTCATGACAATAGGACCGGACTGAATCTCACTGGCACCCAACTGTCCACTCAAATCGGGTTCAACAATGACCATTTGCATCAGGTTTTCATCGCTTTCAGACATCGTCACCAGATCTGAAGTCGCCACCAATATTTGTTGCTCTTGATGATCATCAGTTGCTTTCCTTTTCAATCCCTGATGCACACTTGGAGGTTGTGATCCAGAAGGTGATGGAGGTTGCTCTGCCAGAACCTCATGCAACCTCCCATTTTGCAATGAAGTAATCTTCTCCAGATAACCTCCTTTCTTTCTGTATCTGGATTTCTTTTCACTCCATCTTTCCACCACAATAGTCCCTTTGGTCTCTTTACCTAAATTAAAACAGGCTTTTTTGAAAAACTGATTCAAATACTCAAGCTCAAAATTGGATAAAAACAAAAGATTTTCTTCAAAAATCCTGGTAAATCTTTAAAAATTAAGATTCTAGAATTCTAAATTCATCAAAAATTTTACAATTTCATCCCCATCAAACTTTTGCACAAAAATGCATTTTTAGCCTAGCGAGTAGGAAATGTCAGCAAATTTTAGAATGGTCACAGAACGTCAAAAAAGCCTGCCTTTTTCGTCAGTAATAATCAAAGTGGTCGTATCAGTATCCTCAGTATTCATAGGAGCAGTATTTTGATACTGATTTTGCATTGCTGGAACAGCAGCAGTGCTTGTCGACGCCATATTATGCTGCATTGTCATTGGATATTGATTGATAGTGGACATTTTTTGCGCCACTTCTGCCTGATAAGCCTGTTCGCGCTTCTTCAGTTCTTCAATTCTTTCTTCGTACGTGTCAACGATTGTCGGTTTGGCAACATATTCGCTGAAATTTTGCATGTCAGTCTCTTGTTCCATACTGCTCACATCAGTTGCTGTTGCTGCCGCTGCTGCCTTACGTTCAAATGTCACTGATTCCCAATTATTACTTTGAGACAAATTTCCGACTTCTGACTGAAAATGATTCAGATTTTGACTCAATTCCGTTAGTAGCTGTTTTGAACTAATATCACTTTGCAATGCAGAAACGGAATTCATAACGGATGTCAATTGTGTAATAGCGTGAGATCTTAATGATTCAAAGTTGTCGTCCGTTAGCCCCATAACGGATCTGTCCGTACTTGAAGACGCCGTTTTGGCTTTTCTCTTGCCTTTCTTCTGTTGTGCCGTGGTTGCCGACGGCGTTATCGTTTTACACGCCGAGATGTCGTTAGATGCCGCCATCCAAGACAAGTGCCGTTTGGACCAGCTATCTGTCATTGTGGCCTTGTGTTGAAACGTTTTTGGGCCTGCATCAAAAACGGAGGAAAAGTTGGACTCAAATTTTCATTTCAAAATTACCCTGGATTGCCTTTAAATTCATGAACCAAGCTTACTGCTGCATGCATAACCAAAGTTTTGGTATTAACTACTGTAAATTGGACGGTATTCATAGATTATGTGATTTAAAAATTTACTTTCATATTGTAGAAACATTGCTTCAAATTTTAACTTTCTAAAATTTATTGTGTTGAATCCAACTTTTCCTATATACCCTACCTAGAGATCTATCGGTTCTGATTCGATGCACCGATTCTAGCACTTTATTGACAGTGAGGTACTTATGAACGATGGTTTTCATTTCCTTGTGATAATGTTCAATGGTAACCTTTCCCGGAATGGTTCTAATGGTTAGCGCACAAGCCCAAGAGTACGGATCCATGAGTCTTCCACCAAAAGCAAAGTTCTCAATGAACCATCTACCTTCGTCGGAATACTGCCAAGCGTCGGAGAGGTCTTTCAGCTTCTTCCGGAACTGGGAGTCGTCAGGTTCTAGAATGGAACGGCAGTTGAGAGCGAAACATACGGGAAATATGTCGAGATTCTTAACTATATAAGTGAAAATTGCTATGGTATCTCGTCATATCACTGAGGAACCAAATGCCCTTAGGTTCCATCCAAAATAATCAGTTCCTTTACTTTAAAAATGGTCTTGTAAAGAAAATTTCAAAATTTCAAAATGTAATTGTGTCATTAAAACATGAAGTGAGTAATCAAATACAGAAAGCTTGTTTCGAAAGTATTTCTATCTCAGCTGTCGTACCCAATTGAAGATTTTTGATCTGGTCCAATAGGGCATGACTGGTGATATTCTTGGTCCAAGCCCTCTCTGCGTGCCAACAAGTGGCCATGTGAAGAATATGACTCCCAAATTCATCTCCAAACCTCTTGATGAAATTGTGACACAAATCTGTAAAGATCATCTCCATTCGATTTGTCACGTGATTCTTCATTTCCAACAAAGTCGGGCAAGGCACACTCACCTGGAAAATAAGATTCATCAAAGCTTTAAAACATTATCATTTGAATCCATTAAAAATGGTAAAGAATTTTTAAAGTTTGGGTGTTTCTTGGTTAATTTTTATGACTATATTTGAAAAAGTGATTTTGAGGCTTTTATTTGATGCAGGGTTTTAAAAGTTTGCTAATTTTTCATTACTTTTACTGATATCATTTTGACACAACTCGTAGATTTAAAACTTTAAAAAGAAAGCTGTAATGTTTCAAAGGTAAATCTAACTTCAGACGTTAAACTATTTGGACAATAAAGTAAAATTTTCGAAGTTGTCAAGACCCTTTTATGATTTTACCTGGAAATGTGGATCAATGTAGAGGGGTTCCTTGGTCTTATGATCCTTGAACTTCCTAAAGAACTTGGGATCTCTTTCGTGTGAATGTTTGAAGCATCCTCTGAGCACATAAATCCTCGCTTCACCCCTGTCCAAACTGAAGGTGGGATAACTAATGAGTGAGAACCTTGCTGCGCAATCCGCGTTCTTCTTGGTCCGTTTCTTGGCCTCGTAAGTCACCATCCGGGTCGTTCTGATGCACACGTACAGCTTGCCGTGACTCTCGTCGTCTTTGCGGGCGTCACGGATCTAAGAAAGAGAGAAGAAGCAAGGGGATATATGAAACTTGTAAGTGGTATAGGTCCAGAAAAATTATACATTTACTGAAGTAACTTTAAGACAATTTTATTTTGATATCTTTTTGTCAAAATTTAATTTTGAATGTACTAGCCTTGCTTAAAAATGGGACAAGTAGTTGCGATGAACTTAGTTTCATTGGAGTAACATTTTGGCAAAATTGTGTCATCTCCAACTCCTGAAAGTCTTTGAAGGTGACACAATTATAATTTAATGGTGTTGATTTTGCCCACATACCTTAAACTCCTGTTCATATCCGAATACCCTAATAAACTCTTCCCTTTCTTCGGGTGAATTAAAAAACCTTTCCATAAATTCATGTTCATGATTATCTTTGCAATATTTGTCCTGCCATGTTTCACAAACGCGCTTCTCAAAATGATTTTGAGCTCGGGCTTTAGTCGTGAATCGTCTCTGGCAAATGTTGCAAACGATGAACTTCCGGTGCAATTTGCCCTTTTTAGTGGGGGCTCCGGATGTCCCCTGAGCGGGTGGATGCTGGACAGTCCCGGGCAAAGCCGGATCTTCCAACCCGCATGGATAATTGGGGGGCAAATGTTGGGACATTTCTATTTTATCTTGATTTGTCTGTCTGCCCCTTCTGCTTTTAAACCAAAACAAAGATTGTCAATATGGCGTCATCAATAATAACAGCAACATTGGTCTGGCAGAAAAAAAAGAGAGGCAGATTCAAATCCAAAGAGCAAATTTTTCCGCCAACGTGACAAAACGCATCTATTTTTAATCTGGATGAGGGTTGCAAGTGGGTGCTTATTAATTGTCGCTCTTTTGCGGAATTTTTAACGGCCCCTTGACGCTCCAACTTTCTAAAATTCCGTTAGAACTGGTGCTGCTCAAATTGGGTTGTTCATATTTAGCGGTCTTTCCCTCTTTTGATTTTTGGTCAGTAGATGTCGTTAGTTGTATGAATCCACATGTTTACAGTCAACAAAATGAAAATGAGATCATCGCAATAACCATCAAATTGTGGAAATGCGCCTTGACTCCTATTTAAACGGCAATTATGGAAACGCCCGCGCCTACGCCTACGCCACCCACGTCATTAAAACGGAAACTGCCTTCCTCAGAAGAAACATCCCCGGAGGGGGAAGACCCTGACTACATTGATGTGAATAATGCGGCTTCACAGGAGGAAAGGGCCAAAGTCAGGAAGTTGGAAACGGAGGGTAAGACAATCACAGACACAGACAGTCACAGACAGACTCCGGGAAAAGTCCTTTGACGCCACACCCATCAAATTGTCCTTTCTTGTATTTGTCCAGTTCAAACTCTTGATGATGTTAATTTTATGATGTCTCATAAAAACCAAATGATTTGGCAAAAAATAAACAAGTTCTAAAAGTCAATGAACCGAGAGTTAACCGAAGAAACCTTGATCAAACACCCGTCCCTTTGAAATTGGCCAAACGCGGAAACGATTAAAACCACTTAAATTCACACCAAATTCTTTCCAACTTCCAAACAAGGAAAGCAAAAACTAGTGAATGATTCATAGATTTGAAAATCTCTAGTCTCGGGAAATGGGCTTTTTAACTGCCATATCTCGCTGGTGCTTAGAGAAAACTTGGGATAAAAGTTGGTGAATTTTGTAGTTCCCACGTTTGGTCAATTTCAATTGGACGGAGTGGTACATGTTATGCAAAAACTTTGAGTACAAGGCATGAATTTCTTGTTCTGTTTGTTTGCAAGACATAGGTGTAAATAATCTTGATTAGTTATTAAGAAACAATGTTTTTGCAATTACAACAAGTCAACAACATTACCATCACTAATGCACTATTTCAGTCATTAATATTAACCCTCCGTTCACGGGGGGGGGAGGGGTTCAAAGTACCCGCGGCAACTTTGAGGGCTTAGAACTCCAAAAAACCACTAATAAACGTTCGATAGAATCAACCATCAGAATATGAAAAATATGAGGAACATTTTTCAACATTTTTACAGAAGATACACTCTTTTTTTTATAAGAATAAAGTTTATAAGAATATGAGCTTCAAATTTCCGAAAAAATAAGAATAAAATAA
>JAOWAT010054455.1:0-27066 GCA_028571025.1 Longipedia americana | reverse complement strand
TTATCTACCTATGGTTAGTTGAAATAGGTGACCAGGAAAATCTACTCCACCCGAAAACCCTTGGCAACAAGGTAAGACACACAGATCCATGATTAAAACGCCTACTATATTAACAACTACGGGCTAATCGAAAATCTAAAGGCATAAAACAAAAAATATCTGTAATTCTAAAATGCTCACACTTTTTACATGAAACACTAAAACACCTTCAAAAGACTATCTTCAAAAATCGAAAGAATAAGATAGATCATGGATAGCAATCTCCTTTAAGACATGAGTAATATCTCAAAGTCATTATTTTAGATATAGAGTGTGAGCTAAAACAGTTTCAAAATTATCTGTACTCTGCGATGAAGCAGATGAAAAATAAGATGGTGTGGGATAAGGTTCTTTCCAGTTAGTATTGCAAATGAGTTTTATCAAATCAAGTTTGAACTTCCGTAACGTATGATAATTCTATAAGTCTTTCTTTCCATTGTAATTCTGGCTTATGGTCATTGAGATTGGGTCAAAAGAGCGTCTATTTACATTATTCTTTTTTTAATCTGATCTCTTCTTTCCCTCAATTGATCCATTCTTTCTAATTTAGCAATGTTAAGACTTCCATTGCTGACTACCTCAAAATTAAACTTGTTTTTCCATTTAATTTTGGAATCGGCCCCCTCAATAGATTTTAGAAGTTCTTCGAACTCCTTTTTTGCTAAAGCAACAGCTTTTCTCACTTTAAATCCTTCTAAAACGCTTTTTGCTTTTTACTGTTCCTCCCTGTTTAACTCGCTAATTTTTGTGAGTTTCATTGGAATTTGAAACTAATGAAATATTTATTTAAATAAGGTATTATTAAACTGAGCATACACCATTGACTAAACATAGTAGTGTTATTAATCACAGCTATCTCTTTTGAATTTATTTTCAGTCTGAATCTTCATGCTTCCCCAACAGTCTTAGAGTAGATTCGAATGCGAAAAATCCACCCGCATTAACAAAACATGCTCTATATAGTGCAACTCCTAATCCCTTGTAAAATGTTCTTACTCCTCCTTCTTTTAGTCTGGTAGATATACAATTTCTAACATTTCTATATTTTTCCTTACCCGTTTCCAATTAATCAGTCTGCATCAATGTTTTTACATAATCTGCAGGGTACGCAACGAGAAAAAAAGCAATTCCTGACATTCCACCTGTTTTAATCAACAAGATTTACCTGCAAATAGAGCGGAAAGAATAGGAGCTTCACCTATTTTCTGATCGGGACGAACAAAAGATCTCAAGACTCTTTCGTAAGTTGTAAAATAGACGGCTTGACCGATTCCTTACCTTCCCCAGGTGGGAAAGAATCCCTTATACAGCCCTCTAACTCCGTGGTTGATGAAAATGGACTGAGCTGCATCGACTGATCCGGAATATTTCCCTCCTTTCGTTGATTTTTATATTTGAACCCTGATACGAGCATGTTCAACGGGACTCTTCATGAAATTAATGGTACAGCAACTAAGCTAGTAGGCAGAGAAGAGATCATGCCTGCAAAAGGAACGAGTCTAATGTCCAATCTTTGTCTGGGGTTTTATTGCAGCTTCTTCAGCTTTCTCTTTGCCCACTCATAGGTAAAGAACATCGCAGATGCTTGAAACCCAATACCAATCAATGGAGTAACAGTTCCTGAATCGAAATCTAGTATACCTTTATAAAAACTGATCAGCCCTTACTATTTAGCGATCTTTTTGAAGCAATCAACCATACCATTGTAGTGCGGGTTGAGTGAAGATTGGGTCTGAAGTCTGATTTTAACTATCTAAAATGGCTGCATTATTATAACCTGAGTCCATCCTGAGATGAACCCAGCAATGATGTCCTTAGTGCTCTGCTCCATTATAAAGTTGATTTTATAAATAAAATTTTCGAAATAGCCACACTTGTAAATGTGCAAATCTGACCTGAAATAAGTTTAAGTTATTAGTGCTATTTTAAACTGGATTATTAGCTCCAACTTTAATAATAAGACTGTTTCCGATTGAAAAAAGATCTCTCTCTCACTAATTTTATGAAAGTCAATATATTTTTTTTCAATTAAGACTAGGCATTCCATGGTAATAATATTTATGCTCTAAATAAAATAGATCATCAAATCTCGGATAAAAGACGTCTTAGAACTCAAATAAATAATATCCAGCGCCTAGTTTGACCAGGTCGAGAAGTACAAAAGAATATCAATTCACAAGAAATAGGAACGTATCAGAAATATCAAATAATCTTAAGTTCTTTCCACTCTAAACAATTACACCCTCAACTCCTCCCAGAATTTAGAAAAAGTAAGCTTTGAAGATGATCCTAGTTTTACTATGTGACTGTCGAAATATGCTCCACCTATGACATCAGGTTTCATCAGTATTTCAACCAGCCTTACACTTCAATCAAGGATAATCTCAGAATTCTTTATACTTAATTTTTCCTATAACATGGTTTTCAGACCAAACTCAAGCTCATCGAGCAAATATTAGACTGTGATCTCACAATGATAAGTCCGTCTCTGTTGTTCGGATGGTTGAGCTAGTGGTCAAAGAAAGTTTACTGCTAAATGCTACAAACCTAACTCCGATCATAAATACACAGCAAAAGGAGCAAAGCCACAAAAATAAATTTCGTAAATAAAAAAATGTAGCCCATTAAGTCATAGTAATTGTCCATTCTCGCCAATGAAACGTGTGTACCAAACTCGAAAATGCTGTCTTTAAAAACACCAGTCTCAAAGCAGTCTCCCAACGTTTTTCTCCACAACAAAGAAAACGTCTATAGCTATTTTTTAGATTAACTGCTCAACTATTATCGAACTTTCGCTATTTTATAGGACTTAGATCTTTCTTTACCAAAAAATATCAGAAAACAAGGAAGGAAGTAGGATGTAACTCATTAGCGAACCATAGCCAAGGCCGTTGAAGTCTTAATTGCAAATACTGGCAACTCTCGACTCAAAATTAACCGAATGGATTACTAGATGAGTTTTGTTAAGAAATTTCCCAAAAAAAAGTCGGAAATGTCTAAAAGTCTAGAAGAAACCCAAACAATGAGAACTTAAAAAAATTAATCTCCTAAACGTAGGAAAAAACAACAGTCTTAAATCGTCAGCTAAAATTTCACAACCAATATCAGTATTAAACACAATTTTTAATAATAGAGATCCAGGCTTATATCCCCAAAGCTCACACAGTTCGATTTCAAGGACTAGAAAAAAATGTAACACAATCTGAACAGACTGAGACTCGTGAAAGGCAGCAGTTAAGCTAAAAAATTTAACATATAATTCCCTAAACTTCAGAAAAATGGAGTAATTAAATACAACTATGGAATGCTTCCACTGCCTATTTCTTCAGTAAGCAAAGCACATCAACGAAAAAGAGAGAGAATGCAATAACTGAAAGAACAATCTAACCAGATTTCAGCTTCGATAAACTAAAGAGGTTTTGTGAAATGTTCGAGTATATAGTCTGTTACTGACGCGAAAAAGCAACTCGGAAATGGTACATTTTTTAATGCCGACCTTGTTGATGATCAAGGATTGAAATAATAAATTAAAGATGCATTGGCCTGCAAATTTAATGAAAGTGACGTAGCTATATGTAAGAGATTCAACCCCCAAGATATTGGAACACGCAAGGGATTTTCAGGAGGAAATATCATAAAACGCAAATGATTCTTTTTTAATATTTTCAAAACTTCATCTGCAAACACAATATTCAGAAAATATTTACCCTTGACAATGTTCAGTCAACTTATCTGCGGTTAACAAAATCTCTAATGAAAGTTAGAACGAATTATTCATGACTGGTCTATCCCTTAGCTTGGATATATTGCATAATTCCCTTTAGATAAGTTTCGTCTCCTTTTTCAGAACTTTTTTGGCAAAGAAATTACAGTGCTTCCATTCTGACTGTTTCTTCCGCGTTTGGGTTTCGATATATTTCCTCGTAGCTTTATCTCGCTTACTTGATATCGCCTATTTTGTGCTTTTCCCTGGCCACTACTAGCAAAGCCCCCAGCTTGGAATTAAGTTCGATTTTTTTGGAGTTTTAGAGTTCTTAGTTGGAAGCTAGGAGTTTGTCAGCTATGGTAGACTTAAGAGTGTTTGCTAGCTCCCTGAGCATGGGAGGATGTTTGTTTATAGACTTGAGAAGGATTTTGTGGAGGTAAATCAAGTATTTTTTCACTTCGACAGCTTCTTTCGGAGTGAGTAGATTGATAAGCTAATCTGCTTCTGCAAAATTTATGGAAGAAGGGTTAGTTTTTTGCAGTGCTTTTATGTACTCTAGTAACTGTGAACTCTTGGAGCTCTATTTCCCGGAGAATTGTTAGGATTTTCCCCGGTGATGGTGATATCTCGGCATTCCAGAAAACTTTCTGGGAAATGCCGATGGTATTATATCTTAGCACTATACGGTCGACAGGAACTTATTTAGATATACTTCGTTGGATGGCAAATTTTAAACCGGTATTTTGCCATGTGTTAAGATTTTATTTATTGTCTATGCACGATTCCGAGGACTTCTCCTTAGGAAAAATTTTAGTATGTTTGAACTGTGACGTCCGTTCATAAAACTATTATATTATAATTGTGAGTTTTTAAAAATCTGTCCTGTCAGGACGGGAAATTCCTTTTTTGAAAAGGATATTTACACGATTGTTATCTAAGTAGGTGGTTTTATAAAATACTGAGTTTTTCAGCAAATATTGGTTAAGAATATAAGTTAAATGATAAAATAATTAGAAAAATGATCAATGATAAAGGGATCTTTGGCCTGACATCGGGAGTTATTACTACTATAGTTCTACAGCCATTCTAAAACGTGAAAATGGCGCTTATGATATCACCAAAAGATCTTAGAATAACTAACAATTTCTGGACAAACATTACACGAGCAAGTCATTACATTTACCGGGTTGACGGATGGAAAGGATTTTACAAGGGATTAGTTGCAGCAACTCAAAAGGCAGCCCTCGGATGTTATATTTATTTCAGTATTTTAAGACGTATATAAGGGGATGACGAGGAAGATATCCCAGCGTTAAAGAAATTTTTGGCATCATCAGTTGCTAGAGTCACCAGTACTTTTCTGACCAACCCTCTAAGTATAATCGAAACTCGATTTGAACTTGCGGATTTCCATTAATACAAAACTGTAGGAGGGGCGATAAAGGAAATCTACAGAACGTAGGGCTTTAAAGCATTTTTCAGTGGAGCGCTAGCCTGCTGTATCAAATAGGGTTTGTTCGGAGGATGTTATTATATGATTTACGAGGAGCTAAAAGATTTTAATATTAGCAAGTTTCCCGCAGGAATTATGGCAGGATGGATGGCGACAGTGTTCACTCATCCATTTTAAATTATTCGGGCCAGGCTACAGGTAATAGGCCTGACTGAGAAGCAGGATGTTTCAGATCACCTGATTTACAGATAAATGAAAAAAATGAGATAAGCAGGAGGATATTTCAAGGGTCTCGCACCTCGACTAATAAAAAAACCGTTGGCTAACACACTGACATTTTTACTCTTCGAGCTAATGTAATAGGCCAAAATAAAACGATCAGAGAATTTGTGACAATAAACTCCCACTGGTTTCATAAAAAACGTTTCATGATTTTGTACAGGTATACTGACCAAAATACTTACTTGGTATCATTATACAAAGATATAATTCGATCAAGTTCCGATTTTTTTTATCATGTTTAATTCTGTTGACCGTTATTGGCTTGACCGAGCTGATTGTCAGAGATGCCGTAATTATCTTTTGCCTACTATTGGTTTTGTTTCATATGAGTATCCGAGGGAACGTCGATCGGTCGTGTCTCATTTTGCTGACCATCGTGGGGTTTGACTCCGTAGGTTTCTTTTTGATATTATTTGTCATCTTTATTTCTATCATCGGCAACGTCTTGCTAGTGCTTTACTTCCTATTAGTACTTTTTTGACGATATTCTAACCACTTATGAAGACTGTTTATTGTCAGGTTAATCAATTTTTGATCCAACATTTGGCATTTAATGATGCAAACCTGAGTTACTGGGATTGTTAGCTTGATGATTGCTTGTTTGGTAATTGTTAGCGCTATTCGTTTGATAATTTTCGGGAGCGCCTCCCTCTAAATGATGCATGTTTTTTTAATTTTGATTTCCCAGCTACTGATCGTACTGATTAATATGGATATGTTAGTGGTCATTTTTGGGATCGAGAAACTTGCCTTTATACCAGACGCCTTTTTCTAACTCGATACCATTTTTATCAACGAGAATGCCTTTGCCTTATCTTTTTCCTTCGACCCACTGGCCGTCGTATACATTTCCGGAGGTGAATGTAAATTTCCCGTGACCATGTTTTTTTCCGCACTGGTACTATCCATCGTATATTTCCTCAAAGGAACCAGGCTTATTACTTTTCCATTTGAAAATTCCTTTTCCGTGCATTTTTCCGTCCATAAATTATCCGTGATAACTACTGTTGTCTGCAAAGGTAACTTCTCCGATTCCATTGGGAAGGAAGCTCTTTAGATCGATTTGTCCGTGATATACCTTATTGTCGGGGTACTTTATGGCTGCTAGGTTCTTTTTATAATCCTCAAAATCTATCTCTGTTTTGTTTGTTACGAACTACAGTTTCCCAGTCTTTGGACGGGAGTACTCCCACAGACCTGAAAAACTGTACCCGTCTCTTTTGTTATCAAAACGTCCTTCCCCGCTAGCCTGTCCATTTTTTACATTCCCTTCGTAATGACAATCCAATTTTATAAAGTCGACTTAGCCTCTTCCCTGCGGTTTTCCATCCTCAAATGAACCTTAATACAATAAAGTCTCAGGGATATAAATAATTCCTTCGCCATGTGGCAAGTCTGCATTCCAGTCACCAAGATAGTAGATGTCTTTATTTTGATGTTTGAAAGGGTTTCTTTTGAATTTCTCATCTGAAGTTAACGATGACGTTACTTTTGTTTTCGAGGTATTTGCGAATGTAGGTGTCCTATGGCGGCCAAGTTTATTCATAATACTAGTTTTTCTGAGGAAGATCAGAAAACATGAGAGTGTGATCTTTCTAGACGTCTTGACAGCAGGTGTTGCCCATTCAAAAAAATTAACTTCCAACTATTTTATAATAAATAAAGTTCAATAAAATTAGAGTTATCAAAAACTCAATTTTTTTTGTATTCATAAGTAGTTTACACTCTGATTCGTAGACCAAAGTTGAAAATCTTGTGCATTGAAGTTAGTTAGCATAGGTTCCGCTTTTGAATAAATATAAACTTATAATTAATATTAATAAACACCGTTATCAAAAATGAACAGATTTAGAGGAAACCTAACGATTAACACTACAAACTAAAATCCCACGAGCACAAACTAATCTCCAGTGCGTGGAACACCGGACTAGCCGTTCCAAGAGCATCTCTAATCTGACGAGTAAAAATAGAAACCAATTGAGAATTAGCTCAATCTCGTTTAGTTTGAATAGTTCACTGTCTAAAAAGCAAGGCCAAGAGATCATCACAAAAAAGAAAAGAAATTCGTAATTGATATTCCTGAAGTCGCTCCTCAAGACAAATCTTACAGATCAACACTCAAATCCGGAGAACTATTTGACAAAACTCTTAGTTCTCCCATGAATGTCAAAGAACCTCCAGCACCTTCTAAAGGATCAAAGAAAAACAAAGTTTTCATTTTCCCTACTAAAACCAGTTAACCCACAGATCAGTAGTCTGATTGGAAACAAATAGAAAAAAAGGATAAATAGGAAAAGAAACAAGAAAATGTGGAGGATTGGAAACACATCAACACTCTAAAATAGCAATTTGAGAAAGAAAGGCAGTAATTCTATCGCGAGAAGTCAAAATATGAAAAGCAGCTCCTTGTGAAAGATGCTCAGATTGAAATGCTACAAAAAATCGTTACCCAAAAGTATCCATGCTAGGAAAGAGTGCCTCTATAAAAGGATGGAAACTAGTTATAAGCTATCCTCCTCCAAAAAGACATTCAGATAAACGAACTTCTCTAGCAAATCAGCTTCATAAATTAAACGCTCCAAAAGAAAAACTAGTAGTGTAACAAGATGAAATATGACAACATGCAATTGTAAAACCTAGTGGACTCTTTAAGAAACCAGCTGTTTGTCTGCTAAAAAAAGGAAAACAGTGACAGACTTACAAAACAATTTTATTACATGAGACAGAACTCCCAAAACTACCACCCTCAGCATCAAAACCACCCCATCTCTACTCCCAAAAATATTAATGTGACTCAAAAAATGAGTAACTGGGATGAAGACGGCTCAAGGCATTAGGTTCGGGGGATACAGGAACTTCAAAAAAGACTTTAGTTTTTGAAATTTAACAGAATGGAATTGTAATAAAGAAGCAAAATCAAGTCTGAGTACTCACAAACCAGCAAAAATAAGTCAAGAGGAATGTTTGACTTTAAAGGGAAAACGTACGGATAAAAGAATAGTCGAGTTTTGTACTGAAAAACACTTGCGCTAGTTTGAAAATTTTTGTTTCCAAAGGGGTTTCATGATGTGTACTTCATTAGACATTTAAAAAATTCAGAATGCACAAATTTTATTTGAATTTCGATTTTTTAAGACTCTAATTATTTCTGTAGATTTGAGTAATACGACTGAATCAGTAAATCACCAACTTAAGAATTGGGAGTAATTTGTAATGTTCTTGCATCCATACTCTTCCTTAAAAAATCGCGTGGTTTTCTCAATTCCCGGGTACTTTTTTCCTTATAGCACACAACCCACAACACCGATGAAAATATCCGTGTACGTTTTCCCTTGGGGAATAACACTCTTCAAATCCATCCATATCAGAGCCAGCTGCTGAAGTCCCTCAATGGTTTGTTCTCGACTTCCAGAGTGGAAGAATTAAGTAAACAGTTCGAATATGGTCAATACGGGGACTGTCTTTTTCCCATTGCTAATTTTCATCAGTATTTCCATTTCGGTATCTACAACGGTTTCCTTTTTGTGACTGTCATGGAGAATATGAGTTAGAATATCCTTCATTCTGAGATGACAATGCTCGTGTATTTTCGAGCTCATAAAGAGACAGACTGTTCCAACCATATGAATGTTGTCCACTTCGACCATTTGATGCTCGACAATTAGAAAATCGAGCATCATCACTGCCGACCAAAACGTACTCCAGTTCTGTTTGCAGTGGTAGCACACTTCCATCATCCAATCGATCATTCTTGCTCGATTTATCCTGATGTTCGAAAACTCAGAAACTGTGATTTGTTGAGAGTAGAGTTCCTCCTTAATAGTAACTGGCTTCCTCTTTGTTTTCTAAAACTGGAAAGAAACACTTCTATGCACCTTGACTGGGGTTCGGAACTATGACTCCTTCCTTTTCTGATTTATCTAGACATTAGCCTTTCTGCTCAGTATTCTTTGACTTTCGGACTTCTGAATGCTGATTCCTCTTTCTGGAACCATCAGTGACTTGTTCTTCTGAGTTCGACTCAGGCTTCTTTTTCTTTGAGCAAACATTTTGATTATAAATAGTTCGAATCTACCGATTATTTATTTAATTTTTTAAGTTAAAACTCAAAATATTGTCTCAAAACTAGGAAACAGAAAAAAATCTAAGCAAAGCTGATATCAAAGCATTTTTTTGAGAATATCTGCCACATAATATTCAGAATGACCATTTTCAAGTGCCTGCCTTGCAGCTTTCAGCAAGTACACATAATCCTCTTCTTTGGGAGATTACAAATGCTAAAAAATACTCTTATCAATCCGGATAATGTTCCTCAGCCTCTCAGAAAGCATTTCAGTCATATTTCTATATTTCTTTATCCTTTGATTGTTTTTTGCTATCGTTTTGGTCAACTCTATGATTTAGCTTTCTTGTCTATTTATCTACTAGAGTTATGGACTGTTGGAATAGTGATTCAATCGATGAGTTTATGGAGTCTACGACTAAGAAGACTATATGTTAACCAAATCAGATTCTGGGATATTCTAGGTCTTTAGGAGACTGCTATTGTCTGCAACTATTTTTCCTTTTGTCATTTTCTCCACTCTTTTCCTTAGCAACTTGTTTTAGAAAGTGAGTTGTTCGATTGTGGAAAACCTCCTACTCTGTGATGACATTCTCTTGCCATGCCAAGAATCATTCTTTTCCCTGTTCTTGCTTACAGTCATATGAATATTTTGTCTAACATTTTTGACGGTTTTTCCCTGAGATTAATTAGGAAAAGGAGGCAGTTTGTTTAGAGCTGGTTTTATCCCGTTTTTTAAATTTTCGTTTATAGGCTAGTGCTAATACATCGATTTTGAAAATGTCCCAGAGAGACTTCTCCTGCGTTTATTAGAGAGTTGGGCATAGTATAGTTAATCCCTTTGAAAAACATCTTGTGGCTTGTATAGAGGATTAATCTGCATTTTTCTTTGATGATGTTGCATAAATCTGACATATTTTAACAAGAAATTTAATAAGTGGTGAATTTTCCTGAAACTCGTATGGAAATTATCTATTTATAATTTATCGTCTCAGAATTCAAAAAAGAGAGTAAAATTGAACAAACTCGAGAAGACTAGACTTCTATCAGCAATAATGAAAAATAAGTCGTCTCCACCGGTTTCCCCTCCACCAAAAATCAAGCGATCGCATCAAACGGAATCATAGGTTTTGAAGCACAAATACGCAAAAAATATGTTTGATGCATTTGTAGATTATTAGAAGACTCACAATGTAGATAATTTGAAAGCTTACTTCACACAAGTATTTGCACTGTAACATAGAATAGAATGGTCATGAAGAAACTCAATGATCAAGTTTCTGAATTCAAGTAAAAACAGGCAAAATAAACTTCCAATCGACTTTCCCCACTGTATATTCAACAAATATGGTAGAACAAACACAGACAGTGGCCAAATATCCTACCCGAACAACAACTAAACGCATAAAATACCGAGGCCCAATTCTAACTTTGAAATTAAGCTCAATCAAAAGTTATAAACTTAGTACAGAGAATTGATGGGAAGTCCATAAGTTTCTAGCCAAAGTGGCTCCAGAGTATCGATGGAATCGTAAGTCAAGAAAAATTAACACTTGCAGCAAATGTAAATGACACTAAACTAACTTAATGTGTAAACTGAAAGACTAAACAGGGGCAACTAGTAACTTCAAAAAAGAATATCTAAATTTCAATTTTATAAGGAGTGGGACATTATGGTAAAATAGGCTGAAGGTTCCATACACTTTAACAAAAGGTTAAAATAGTAACTCCAAAAGAAAAAAGATGAACTTAGTAAACTGACAAAAAATAAGCTATGAGTAAATTGTCAACATTTTTCATGACCGTTTTTCTTTAATTTCTGTGATTCTTTTTGACTATTAGTGAGTGCACATGAGTGTTCTTTCAGGAGTTAAAAATTGGCCTGATAATATCTAATAATGTAAAACAAAGTACGACAGGGTTTCTTTGAGTTTCATATTTTGTTTTGTCAGAACATGAATCTGTTCTTCTAACTCGTCCTGGGAGTTTTCCTTCTGACTACCGACCAGTTCATTACTCTATGATTTGGGGAGATGATTGAAAAACTGAGTGTTTTTTGTTTAGAGACGTATATACTATTATAGGATCTTAGAAATATCCTGCTGTAATTTTGCTATGAGCTCCTTGAGCTACTACTGCTTCTAATGAAGTGAAAGAACCGATTACAAGTTCAATTCCAAATGGGCTGGTTTTATGACGCATTCTTTCTATGTTATCCATGAGCATTTCTGTGCTTTTATTGATGTTTCTTCCTAAAATAGCCTGATCTGAGATATTTAAAAAAGATTACTATTTCCTATTACTTTGCACTATGCTAAACCTGAAAGGCTGGAATCATAAAGTTGACCTTTATCATCAATTCACCCTGTTTTTAAATCAGTAATTAACTTTATAAAGAAATAGTTGTAACTTTCAAAATAACAATTTACTAAAACTACTTTTTTTTAAAGTCTGCACTTTTTAATGATCACTAACTCTAAACGACTCTTCTATCCTCATTCCTCGCGAAGTTAACCATTAAACCACCAAGTCCTTGCAGCATGGTCAATAAAGCCAAACCATCATCTGCCAAACCCAAAGGTCCCAATAACGCCTCAGGCATCAAATCAACAGGAAAAATAATGTATAACGCCAAAAAGAGTATGATTTTTGTTCTGGGATGGCTCAAAAGATACTGAATACCTTCAGTACTAAGTAGAATCGGGAGATGTCTAGCTATACTGCCAAACTCCATGATGCCTCTAAAAAACTAAGCTGTATATTTTTAAAAGTACCCCTGGCTATGCAGAATGTTTGGCATTATATTTGCAAATGGCGATTTTAAGTTGTTTTTGATTTTAGTCAGTAGGGTTGAATTTTCTCAGAAGCACTAATACTGTTCTCCTACAGGCTGGACAGTCTATAGGACCTTCAGCCTTGCTTCTTATATAGCGAAGAATGCATTATGCTGAATTAAATTCAAATAGTACAGCAGAAGCTATGATTGCATGTTGCTACGACTTAATTTTTCACTCTCTATAAGCAGATAAAGCACTCATTATTGATTGGAGCCGATTCACCACTGTAAATTCGATCGTAGGATGGGAGATTTAAATTCCTTATCAATTTTTTCGTGAATCCACCCAATCCTATGCAACTTAGACACAGCAACATGAGGATTGCTATCATTAGAATGAGGATGACTGCTACAAAAACCACCAAATAGTATAACATTAAATTTAATATAATGGATTCTTGAGTTTTATAACATCTCTTGCATACTTGTATCTCAAGTTTTTGGGGGTAACAATCATTGAAATCATTCCTACCACTATAACTTTCCTAATTTCATTTCTTACGCATCTTCTACGTGCCACTAGCCCTATTTCAGACTCCCAACATCCAGTTGCAGAATATCAACTTCTTTTCCCAAAATTTATCCCATATTTGGTCTTGTTCTGTTCATATCTCCGTGAACAAATTATTTAATATAAGTTCCAGCGCTTCCCCATATCTCCAATACTGCGCTGCAGGGACTGACCAATTTAATGAGCATCTTGTGAACCTCTTTCTCTCTTACCATCAAAGTTCTTCGGTGTAGTACCCTTAATGGTGTTTTTTGGTGTATTTTCAAGTTCTGAATTTTTTCAACGTTAACTTTATCCTACGGCGTGATGGGCTACTTTGTTTGGATAAAGCAAATGTAGTGTTTAACTTTCTAACTTTAGGCTTTTTTCAGTTCGATGCTGATATAACTATCAGTTGTTGGTTACAAGTTCAAAACTTGTACAAATTTATTTTCTTTATTGATAATAGCTTCTAGACATTTAACGATTGTAATTTTGGGATGTTGTTTCTCGGTGTTTTTTTCAATGGTCAAGATTTACTATTTGCTTAAGAGTTGTTATATTTGTGTGCGATCAATTTGCTCCAATCTTACGAGGGGATTGACAAACTATAGGACAAAAGGTCTCCCGCCAACTAGCATTCTAACGTCAACATCCTCTCTTCCTCCGGAGTGAAACTTGGTTTCTATGTCCTCTTTGGGTATTTTGAGATTGGGGTAGAACAGTCTGTAGATTTTATCCTAGATCTACTATTGAAGACTGGAGGGGGCTAGTCTTTGGTTATTGATCATCCATGGGGTCTGTGGCAGATATCGAGAATATTTAATATACCTCCCGCAAAGATAGATGTTTTCCGTTCTCAGTGATATCTACGATTTGTAATTCGTACACTTCAGATTCTTATCAGTCACCATTTTCCCTTGAAGAATGGTCACTCTTTACTCCTTGTCCATCTGTTAAACAATTTTTATTATTTCCTTATGCTCCATTTTCATTATTCTCCCAATGTTTACTTGAGTGCAAGAGATGTCCTTATATTCGAGTTTTACTTTTTTGTGGGGATTTTTAGTCTTTCCTGCTGCTATCCTGTTCGCTTATGTAAGAAAAGCACTCATTATGCTGTTTTCGTTGTCGATATTTTTGTAGTTTATCTACAAATTTGCGACCACTGTGTACTAATTCTCGATAATCGTAGATTCTAGTGCAATTTACAAATTGCCATTCAACTAAGCAGAAACCAGCCATTTTACAACAGTTTTCATCTCCAGATTGTGATTGCTGACTTAGGGTAAAAGAACGCGTTAAAAAATCTTGACCTTTTAGGGGTATGCTTCGGATAGGGTGTGAAAAATGGAATGCTGGAAAGCGAAATACTTTATGATTAAGAAATTTGGGATCTTAACGTTGAGTTTGTATTGTTTGAGTCCTCTTATTTATCTCTTCTGTAGCTGATCAAATATTTCCCGTGAGATAGTTTGGACATATTTTTTTTGGAGAACACCCTAGCACAGCCAACAAACACTTTTAACACAATAGGTTAACACGTCATATTTGCTCAGAGCATCGGTGCCTGCGAATTTAGCAACAATTGCAAGATAAAAGGAGGGATCTCTATAGAAAGTTAGAGACTAAATCCCATAAACCCTAAAAATGCATCTAAGGCAAATTTGTTTATCCAGCAACAGACATGAAAACAGCTCTTTAGTTTCCTCTAGAACTTTGAATATTGGTTTTGACACTGATTCTAGGGCGGATAGAGGTTATTACTACATTGCTATGGTTTCCTGCACCCAAAAAATAATCTCAGAGAATAAGTTGTTGTAATAAGCTAATATTAGTCATTATAAATTTATATTCTTCGAATTGGAATGTAAGAGAAAGAGAACGAGAGGGTCCACTCCAAAAGCCTCCCGAAAATAAAACACCAATAACTACTAATCGGTGATTCCAAAATCATTATTTACAACGGGAAAGCCAAACCCAAAAAGAATTCCTGGAATCGCATTCAAAATTGTGGAAAAATATACACGAGATCGCCATAAACTATTTAAGAGTTAGGACTTAAAATTCAATTGCCATCATAGAAGAACATTAGAAAAAAATTGCATAGATAGTGTGGTCGGGCCAGTTGTACTAAGGAGCAAATTTTGTTAAAAGTCAACGAAATGGCTTCCCAACCGAGGAGCTGTCTTAATCTCGAGTCAGAAAACACCTCACTAAACGAAAAGTCTCGTACTGTGATTGAAAAGTAAAACTTACGATTCGGCAAGAAAAAGCATCCCACAAAAATTTAAAACAACTCCATCTTCACCAATCGAAGCAAAAATAGTTCTAATTCAAGAAGAACGAGAGGTAAGAAAACCGAGTCGAAACCTCAGCCGTCTTAACTCGATTAATCTATTAGCAAACAGTTAGAAGAAGTGAAAAAATAGTAATAGGAGACGTAGAAGGAAAGCTAATCAAAAAAATAGTTATAGTTTAGATAAAAATTCCTTAGAGCTTATAATCCGTGTCTGACCCTTTTCAGTTCAGCCTTAGTCGTTAAATAGCTAAGAAAGAAGCCTTTGGAACCCTTTACAAAGTTTTCAGAAAAATAAAAACAGAATGCGCCTGCTCACTAGCCACCAAAAACGAATAGTTTTTTGTATGAAAGAGCTCCAATAACTCGATATCTTTCAAGTGACTCAAACTAAACTCTAAAGCTTTGCGAATTGATAAATGACAAACAGTTTGAAGATGCGTGTTTCAAGCATACAGATATAAGCATTGGTTATGACAACATCGACGAAAAAATCAGCTGGTAAAGAGTTGAATTTGGCTAAAGCAAGGAGGGTGTTTTCCCAAAAAACATAAAGCTCCCAAGAGACTTCATAAAGATAGACGAGACTTAAACTAGTCATGCACCACTTTCACTGATAAGGATGGTTAACACGTTGTTGTACATTGATCCTGGTATAATTGGCAACATTTTCGAACCAGAACATGAGCACTGCTACTCTATATGGCTATTTTCGGAGAACCGATTCGCACCGGTGTTTGTCGACCGGTACTTGCCATTTTTTTCGAACCGAAGAACTCCTTACATCATGGAGTAGGGGAACTCCAGCATATGGTTCAACATCCTTCTAAAATGCTTCGCCAAGATCACGGGTGGGTATGATCGAATCAACTAGATTTCAGATCTGGATGTTTACAAAATGATAACTGGCATTGAACCTAAAATTATGAACAAAAACCTGGTCTCAAGTTTGTAGCACTTTCAATAGAGTATCTTGCTACCAATTAGCAAAGGGTACGTCCCAATCTACAGAAAAAATACCTAAACTTGCATAATCAAGAAAGTAGGAAAGCAAAATATCACCGTCCTCACCCCTTTGCGATGCTAAAAGTCCGTTCGAATCGAGCAAGTTTTCAGAGAAAATTCGGAAATTATATTTCTCCGGTCTTAAGCTCACTGGTTCATAAATACTAAATAATTCTAAACAGCTGGGCAATCTCTGTTTTCATATTAGCTCAACTGTCCTAGACAAACAAAAATATATTTATCTGCCAGTCCGACGGTTAGCAAGATTTATTTATACGGAGTGGATAATCTAAACAGTAAAAAGCACTATATGAACATCAAAGCCGAGTCGGAAAATAATCGCCTCTAGGTCAATATGAAGAGAGGTAATTACAAAATTTTCCTGCAATGCGGCACAAAACACATGAGCTAGTATTTCAATTAGTTTTATCATGCAAAAAAGGACGAGAAAAAAGTTGAAAAGTGCACCTTAACATTAATTTCGAGTCAATAATTGGTCGTCAAAGGGGGCTAGAAAATTAAATCCAATGGAATGGAAGTTATTGAGGATGGGAAAAGTTTTTACAAAGTCTTACCAGATTGCAACGGCAAGTTTAATACCAAAAGAAGCGATCACACTGGTAAAAATTTTTGCTATAGATCTTGATCATTACAGTTGATACAATATCATAATACTAAGACTGAAATTAATGTTGACATTTACGATAAATTTAGACTTATCAAATGCGATCGGATCAGGACACAATTTTGTCACGGCAAACTGGACACGAACTGCTGTTTTTGTACCATTTCAGTGCGCATTTGAAGTGGAGCTTATGGTTACAATCCAGATTTGTATAGTTCGTTTTTTTTATTTATTCAAAACAAATACAACATTCACTATTATTTTTTTCTAAGCTAAGGTTGAAATCGTCCGAATACTTCACTGCTTATTTCCATTTGGCACTGTTGCGACGCTTAGAGTGGGAAGGAGTGAATTATTTTAAATCAGATTTGGAGGAAAAGCAAAGCCAATAAGATGACGGGGTTTTAATAATTTCCTCATAATTACGGAAATACTTCAAAAACGCAGTTTTATTTTGGTTGAAACTGGAACGATTGATGCGTTTGATCACTTTAGTTTTGCCATGATGAGTGGCGGGATATATAGAAAGTTACGGTGTGGAGGTCACGGGCTCATCGCCGAGTTAGTAATCTTTGAGAATGAGTTTGGTCATGACAAATATTTAAGTCCCCTATAATTAATTATAGAGTTGAAAAAGAGATACACATATATAGTGATATAAGTATATTATCACGAACGAGAATATCGAAGGAACAAAAAATTAATAGGAGCATTCTCTGTTTGTTCTATCAGAACTTAGGGTGGTTAATTTTAATCGATTGTGGAACTTGACTCATCATACTGATGAAGGTTCCTCTTTTCTTTTAGGTATCTCTTCCAGCGTGAGTAATAGTATAGCTTTTCATTCTATTTTTTTAAAGTGGCTGAGTACTACTTTTGTTAGTGTTTTTTTTCATGTATGCCAATCCACTGTTCAAACCTTTTCCTGCGTCGTATTCAAAGTCATAGTGGGCCATTATTGTTTTTCTAAATAACATCAGAAACCTACGTTTTCAAGTCATATGTCTCATCTACACTTTTTTTGTAAACCGATAGAGCTTTAGGCCCTTTTGCAAAGGATACCTGAGGCTAATTCCTAATTTTTGAGTCAGAAGGAACTCTAAGGATTCCCATAGAGTTGCTCCTTTTTCCCTTTTGAAAATAGGAACTAGGACCTATTAGCTATGTGGTACATCCTGTTGGCAGCAGTGGATCCTGCCCTTTCACAGATCTTTTCGACCCCATTGTATATTTTGGCTGGTTTGGTATTTCAGGTTTCAGGACTGGGTCGTACGTTGGACCGGGAGTTATTTTGTCTTTTCTAATTTCATGAAACTATATCATTGATTGGAAATATACTCTCGTGTCTGTTCCAATCCTACAGTTTGGAACACTGTTTTTTCGACTAAGATCAGCTTGGTTAATATCGATGTCGTCATTTTTCGCGTACATGTAGTTGTAAATTTCGTTTTACACACCTCTCTTCTAACATTTTCCAATGCTAAAACTAGGAGTCTAAAATTATTCGTTATGTACAGAGTTGTATTGAATGTTGTCTGCCGGGTTTTGGCCTGTTATAACTTGCCCATCTGCCAAGGTATAACGAGGAGGTAAATAGGCTGCAGGGCCTAAGCCAACTCTGCCTGCAGAGTCAAGCTTTGCCATTGCTTAGGTTTCAAATTTTTTTTAATTCACTTTTCTTTCAGAAGTTCCAAAAGTTGCTTTTGGGGCTGACGGTTTTTGGGATGGGATAACTTTCCCCATAGAACTGTAGACTGTTGCTGATTGCATTTTTACCAGATCCTGATAGGAATAGGATCTTTTAGTCATTGGAGCTGTATCCTATCCTGATTTGACGGTGGAGTTAAGCATTTTTGAAGTATAAATATATTTTTATTATTTGGGTAGTAGTTATCCATTTTATAGGAAATGAAAACATTTTTCATTGCTTTTCGTCTCAATGGGTGCGATAATATTTAAGAGTCAAGATCGATAGACGTTTTTTAAACTTGACCCAGCGAATAAAAAAAATATATTTTATTCGTATATTCTCTTATCAATATTTTTTATTTAAACGGGATTCAGAAAATGGGAGGTGGAAGTTCCAAACCAAATAAAGAAAAACCGAGACCCAAACCATCCAATTACAAACCTAAAATCGGTCAGGAATGGTAGCAAGTCGGCAGAACTGATTCAGGTCCTCTTTACAGAGATGGAAATGGTAACTAAGCCGAGTAATCTAATTTTGTGCTTGATAATAGATACTCGCCAGCTCATGAATTCGAGATCTACGAACAACGAAGGAACAGTACTGCTCCAGTGGTGAAGGCATATGGGGCAGAGCATGTTGCTACTGGCAGTGGTTTAGCACCGGATAATTAGATGAGGGTGCTAACTCAGAGAATCCCTCACAGATTATCTCGAGTTCCTCAGCTAACGTATCCTTAATCGTTATATGTGATTGATGAATCCCTGAGCGGATACCAACACTTGTACTAGAAAACTGGTGCATTTAACGTGAATAGCGAAATGATCGGTTTCACCCCTGAAGGTCAGACGAAAGTGTGGCTCAACTAAAACTATGGATCGAACCATCCTTCGTCAATAAAGCCTGTCCTTCAGTCTACCCTGCACGATCCAAATTATCTGAACAATTTGCACCAGAATCGTACTGTTGACGCCGATGAATCCGCAATGGTCCGAAATATTGTTCAGGTGATTGAAGATAAGACCTAATAGGGACAATTCAGAGACTAAAATTTCAAAAGACAGATCTATGGCAACGGAGTTGGGTTCGATGAGGCCAGAAATATTGTTAAAAGGACATACCAGGAAAATAACTTTATTCCTATTAACCACGTCGACTTTTTCAGCAATACCATTCAGGTCAGAAGAGCATATCATGAATCAGCAGTTCGACCAGTCCAAACTACGGAAACTCACGTTAGAAGTACTTACCAGCCGATGCCTACTGCTAAAACTACTAACTACAGGTTCCAGTATCATCAGCCCAAGGAAAACTTCCATCCAGAATTCTATGCAACGACAATAGAGGGCAGGCCAATTGGAGATCATAATCGAATCACCTACTATTGATCATCGAACTATCAACAAAAATGATTCGATCTACTTTAAATTTCGAAAATATCGAAGAAATAATCGATTATTTCTTATAATATTAGAATTATATTTTCGCAAATCCTGTATATCCATATTCAATTATTAAAGCCGTTTCCTCTTACAAAATTAGGAGGGGTTCTTAATTTATAATCACTTTTTTTCAGTCATGTATCCTAGAAAAAGACCACATCCTGACACGGTGCAAAATCCTGAAAGAGAACTTATAGGCTAGAAGGAGAATTCCTCATAAAACGGAAGAGGAAGTCCTAAAGATTTCTGGGTTTAGAAGCGATAACCAGCAGATATGTCCATTGGTAGCAAGAAAACGATCAAAGGGTAAATTCAACTCTCAAAGAAAAAAACCCGAAAAAATCCCACTCATTCTCAACAGAAAAGTGATCGAAAAAACTCAAATTGCCGAAGAGAGGTCGCACGGTCGATAGTTCCTATCCAAAATTAGAAGCCCAAATTGAGGGTTAATCAGTCTTAGGATAAAGACCAAGAAGAAGAGATACTCAAGCGAGGTCAAGGTCCAAGACACCGAGGAAAGCTTTAAATACTCAGCGACAAAGGAGTTAACGAAGGAATGGCAAGAGTGAAAAAGGCAAATTCCTAAAAAAGAAGGACATTCTATGGGTGCTACAGTAAAGCTCACTACAATCTACGTATCAGACATGAGACACTGTTTTTGGCGGTGATGGTTCTGGACGATCTAATAAAAGAAAAAAACGCAGAAGAAAGAGTAATCACTCATATGGACGCGATTGCATGTTTTTTTTTGGCCGCTAAATTCTAGTAGATATATCCTCCTCGGTACGAAAAAGTATCTGAGGAATTCAAACTGAGAGCAAGTCTTTAAGATTACATGGCTGCATAGCTGTCGGTTCTTATCAAGTTAAATATGACCATCAATGCTCGAAGAGGGCCTTATTACCACATGGTAAACTTTCCAGTGATTGCAGAACTCCACAGAACTGAAAATAAAGCCAGGTCATTTGTCAATTTCATGCTTGAGGTTGCTGCTTCGGAGGAAAGAATCTGGAGTCGTTACGATGAAAACACTTTGCTGGAAGCAATCAGTCTGTTCCTTCGGAGGGACGTCGATTGGACCAAATATGATGGATCCCCGGCCCATTTGTGCTACAATAGCCTGAAGTCGACAAAGGAGTGGCTAACGCATCGCAACCCCATTTTTTACAAGTATGCAAAACCAAGATACCATTTTTGTTCTACTCTTGAGTCGCCTAGGTGGAACTTTTGATTTTCCATGTTAAACATGTTTTAAAATATTAAATTTGAAAACCAATATAAATGGATAACGAAGAAGAGAACAAAAAATACATAAAAAACAAGATAAAAGGAGTCAACTACATAAAAGGTAAAATGTTGGGGAGTGGAGGTTTTGCGAAATGCTACGAAGCCTTCAGCGAAAAAGACGAAAAAGTTTATGCAGCAAAAGTTATTCCGAAAAAATCCATCAATGAAAAGCGACAAAGATATAAGCTCCTTATTGAAATAAAAATCCACAGATCATTGGATCACACGCACATTGTTGGATTCCTGGATGCATTCGAGGATCGGGACTATGTGTACATTTTGCTGGAATACTGTCGAAATTATACATTAAAATAGTTGGTGAAACGAAGGAAGAGACTCACGGAGCATGAGGCTAGGATATACACCATACAAATTATCAAAGCCTTGCGGTATATTCACCAAAATTCTATCATACATCGAGACTTGAAACTCGGGAACATTCTAATTAACGACAACATGGAAATCAAAATATGCGACTTCGGATTAAGTACGAAAGTCAAGAAAGAAGGAGATACTAAGAAAACTATCTGCGGAACCCCGAATTACATCGCTCCTTAAATTCTAGAATAGCAAGGACATTCTTATTAAGTTGACATTTGGTCGATAGGTGTGATCCTGTACACTCTACTGTTTGGTAAACCGCCCTTTGAAGATAACACCGTATAATAGACATACGAGAACATCAAACAGAACAGATACAGTTTCCCATAATCGATATCTTCAAGTCACTCTGCAAAAGATTTGATTTCCAAAATTCTTGTGATGAACCCAGTGAAAAGACTGACATTGCAATAGATTCTTGACCATGAGTTCATGAAGATTCCGATAGGACTGAGTAATGCTCTTTCCTGCGCAACTTTGGCAGTCCCTCCAATAACAAACGAAAAGTAGGTGATAAATCTTAATGAAATGAAAGTTTAGCAGCAGCATGATGCTTCTCTTTCCAATTTCCAGAAAGACAACTTGGGATATGATGAGCTTGACCTTCTCCTTGCGCGAAAAAAATCCAAGGAGCTAAACTGTACGTTCATTCGCGAAATATTTGAATATCAAGGTATCTATGGTTTCCTGCTATCGAACGGCCTGGTTGGAACCTTCGAAAAGAAGAGCAACACGAGTATAATTCTTGAATACGGATCGGAATACTACACCGCCTACTAGCCGAAAAAGGATCCTAAAAGGAAACCACTTCCATAGTAGACTTAGATGGACCATTCCTTGAGAACACTGATGCATTTTCGATCGTTCTACGTCACTAAATACTCCATATTAAAACTTGATTAAATGAAAAAGAGGCAAAAGTAGGACGAAGCAGTTTTTTTAAAGAAATGCTCCAACATCACGAGGGGATAAATACTCACCAGATTAAGCAACTCTGTTATTCAACTCAATTTTCCCGATATCACGACAATCATGATCAATCACGAAGAGTCACAGGGAATATACTATGTGGACAAGAAAGGGAGGTTTAATTAAATCGACTACAACTCCTGTAAGAGCAACATTGTGAAGACCAAAGTACGTAAGTTCAGTCACATTCTCGAAATGGTTTCGAAACAAAATCAATGCAACGATTAATCGGTCGAAGTGCAATAATAAGTCTGATAGACCATCTCGCATGTATATACCCAGTAATCAATCATTAATCATCTTTTGTTTCTCTTCTTATTCTTTAGCTTAGCTGTCTCTCGCTTTTTTGAATCCTGAATATCCTTTTCTAGTCGTTTTAAGTACTATTATCCGACATTCATTTCGACCCTCTCTTACTCGTTGATGTCTAGGTTCTCCATAAAATTTAAAAGAGAAAGCTCATCGTCTGTCCATTTTTAAACTACTTTTTGAACTTTCTTTTCATCAACTATCCTGGCTGGAGAAGGCTTTGGTAGAGAACTGGAGATTGTTGTGACTTTACCATTTTCACTTTTTTCGATTTTCTGATATGTACAGGTATACTTCAAAACAGCATTTCCACAAGTTGATGTTGCACTCCGAATTTCAATGAGGGGGGGAGGTTAATCGAAAGCTTATAAATTTTTGTTTTTCTTTTTTCTTCTCTTTTTTTTGGACTTCTTTTCCTATTTTTCTTTTTTTTAGCTTTTATCTTCACTTTATCCGTGACCAACTTTATACTGAGTCGTTTCTTGGAGGGTGGATTAGTCATATGCGTTTGATTTAGGAAGTTGCACTTTTTCGTTCCTTGTCCAGACGTCATTTTTCATACTTTCCTATTAGCAGCGATTGATTATTTGTTGCAGTCTTTTTGTTTTCTCGTCGATGACTTTTTCCAAGTTGGAACTCATGCCATGAGTAAAGTCAATTTCCCTTTTTAAGCTCTCACATTTCTAGAAGATGGTTTCAGTAGAATAGGGGACTTCATCATAAACGCAGAGTTTGGCAATCTCTTTGTGGAGTCGTTAAATCTTCTATCCGCCCTTCTTCTGAAACATCACTGGCATATATTCGAATAATTTCCGAAAGGGAATGTAAATGTTGGTAGGAAGTATTTATTTCACAGTGATTAGGTTTAGTTTATCTTATTTGAGCTCGAAACTCTTAAAAGATGCTTGCCACAACAGACATACTTGATGATTGGCCGACGCTAGGGCTTCGTAATGGTTTGAAATTATCCAGACCGCAGCATCCATCTGTTGATCCGAGGGATGCTCGCTTTTAAATATGACATCCAGAGAACTGTTGATCAGACGCCGAACTATAGTCGATATCTGACGTATTTTTTCCGTGACGAAGCTGTAAGCTTCCCCGGAGGGTACAAAAAACTACGTGTAATCGCTATTCATCACTAGCTACTTCACAGTTGCTGACTCCAGATAGATCTAGTCGAGCCATTCCTTGAATTTCATGATGCATCTTTGTTACGACGGTGTCAGAGAGGCTTTAGCGCTTTTCTGCGAGGTTAAGATCATTGATAAATAAGGTTATATTTAATGGAAACTAATAATAGTCGACTATTCACAAGCACAGTTATACGGAACAATCATCCACTTACATTTTTTAGATGTTTTATGACCACTACTGGTTGCAACATTCCACGCATTTACAAAGTTCCGTGCACTTTAATCCTTGGCTGTAGCACTAGCAGTATTTTTTTTGACATTGGGTCTTTTTACACCGACATCCATTAAAGGGTTTTGAGTTGCTATTCTTTTTGACCTCTTTAGCTTCTTTAATCAGGTCGGTGCTTCCTTCATGGTTGGAACAGCCAATGCAAACGCATTCCGAAGTGCAAAGTTTTCCACTGGAAAAGCATTAGCAGTAGAACTTCAGACAGTTAGTTTTTTTACAAACACACCCATTCCTCTTTTTCTTGCGGGAAGGTGCGGACTTGTGTTCAGTTGAGGTATCGCAGACGATTCTTTCTAGTGAATTTTAGGAGAGTTGGTTGGGAGAATCCTGTTCGAGCAGTGTTAGGGAGTAGAGCTGATCAACATCTTTTAGGCTGTCGATAAACATGAGCCCACTCTAGAATCGTGGGAGTTCAGGTATATTCCATGATTCTGACTCGTCTGTGAAAATGTTCATGCGCTTCATCTTCTACAAGATTCTTGTTTAGTATATAATTAATATATCGTCGGACTTGACTAGGTGTACTGCTCACCAATTAAATCCACGAATAACTTTGAAATATCCATTCAAAATGATCAACAAGCCGCCAAAATGCACTAAGGAATGCGAATCAAAAATAAATATCTTTGTAAACTTCACGAGCTTTAATTATTAATTGAATATAATTTTCTACGGCTTTCTAGCACGTGTCTGAAAGTAAGACTGATCCTCCAGAAATCATTTCTTTTGTACTTTTGCCCATTAACTGTTTTTCCGATCCCATGCTTCCACAAATGTCGTGCTTATCCCGTCAAAACATACAGACTGCGATCTTCAACTCTCAACTTGAATTAAGTACTGGAATCTTGTGCGTTTTGCAATCTCAGATATTCTTAATCGCCGATGTTCAATCCACATATTATCTATCCGAAAGCATCAGTATCCTAAACATGAACTCCCAGGACTGTTGAATTTTTATATCGATTTACTAAACATTGATTTGGTGGATAATTTTCCTAAAAAATCTCATTTTCGATCAGTTTGGAAATAATTGTTTGAAACTCTTAAAGGTCATAGTGATTCGAATGGGAGTTTTGCAGGATTTGGTCAGGGATTTTTGTTTGAAAATATTTTATCCCAAAGTATTGTTGCTGACGACGAAGTCTTGTACACCACTACTTGCTATTAACAACTTTCAAGATTGAAGTTCTTTCCTAAGGATTGATAAAGTTAGCAATATATTTAAGACCAGGAATCTATTTGGTAGCACCAGTGATAATGCGATGTGCCATTGCTTTTTTGTCAACAATCTAGTTGAGGCTTATTACTATGAAGTATATTATATCTTTGCTATTGTAGGATAAAATTCTTTAGGAAAATTAAAAAAATTCCGAAAATCTTTACAACTCATACTTCGAAATCTGTTTCTGAACCTTCAACTTTTCTGATGCAACAAATATTTTTGATTGTTTTGGAAATGCTCAACCTAAAAATTAACAAATAACAATAGGAAATCAAATTCAAATTATAAACTACTTACTTTGTCCCCTACGATACAATGGCCAATTAGAATGTTTTGTCAGCAGTCAGAATAAGACCATTGCTTTAATTTTAAGATTAACCCGCTTGGCTAACAGATAACTCGTCGGTATGGTGTTTGAATACAAGAAATGTTAGAAATAAGATCGGCAAATGTGTAAATAGCCAACAAAAGCAGACTTAAGAGAGGATTTAGGAGTATAACTTCGCTTTTGATGGAGTAGCCAATTAAAATACAAGTTCTGAGGAAATCTATAGGACCTACTGCAAGAATATTGTATCAAGATCATTGAGGGAGTCTATAAATAGCTGTATCATGGCTTATGGACAGACTTGCTCAGGGAAGACGTATACAACTTTGGGAGTGACTTAGGCTCCTGGGATCATACCTTGTGTCTTGAGGGATCTGTTCGTTGTCAGTCGGAGTAACAGGTAAGAAAGGTATTCTTTCAGTCTCAGCTATCTGGAAATCTACAATGAGAGCATCAGAGATCTTTTTGACAAGAAGAGCTCTCAAAAATAGAAATGTGCAACATCTTTCAGAATCCAAGAGGATTCGACATGGGGAACTTAAATCGCTGGATTGCAAAAGTAAAGAGTTGCTTCTTTTTCTGATTGTTTGAAATTACTTCAAGTGGGAGAAGACAGTAGATCATATGGCAAAAAGGAAAATCACTAGCGGTCATCGAGATCCCACACCCTACTCAGAATAGTAATACCACAAATATATTGTAGTATGTCGAAAAGTGGAGTCAAAATTACGTGGTATCTCACAGCATAATCAACATTGTCGATTTGGCAGGATCTTAGAGAATAAACACTCAAAAAGATCAGTCTTCCAAATAGTTGGCTGAAACCGCAGCGATCAATAAATCTTTATTCCAGCTTTCCAATGTAATCCAGAAACTCAGTGAAAATGCAAATCAGTATATTCCTTACCGAGATTCTAAATTAACAAAAATTCTCGAAAATTCCTTATCAGGAAACTCGATGACACTTATTATTTTTTGCATTTCTCCCGCTCTTCTCAACTTCAATGAATCTCTTTCAACGCTAAGACTTGCAACTAGGACCAGAAAAATTGAACTGCAACCCCAAAAAAACAACCAATATGAGTTTATACTGATTGAGGAACTGAGACAAAAGCTAGAAGATAAGAAAAGGTAAATTAAAGGGTTGAATGAACAAATAAATAGGCTTGGTGATTAAATAGAAAACCTCAAAAATCACAAGTGTAAACAAGCAAAAAC
>JAOWAT010054344.1:0-11391 GCA_028571025.1 Longipedia americana | reverse complement strand
AAGTATGGAAGTGTGTTTTGTATTGAATTAAGTTTTTATGCATTCCTCAATCAATAAAACTGATGAAAAAGAGTCAGATTTTTGGAATATAGTCCTCTAGTCAACAAAAGTCTTTTTAAATGGCTACTTTATAAGAGAATTTCTTGATGAAATCTATATATGAAATCACTTTATACAAAGGTTTATGTGGAGTGAGAGTCATCTTGCCCCCAAGAAGTTTGTTTCAGTGAGCACACACATTTTGTTCTACATTACGTCAACATTACAATTTTTGACATTTTGAACTATCGTAGTACAAGGTTCAAATTCAATTACATTCTTCTAAAATAGAAAAATTGGGTCCAGACTTCCTTTTAATTTCTAAGAATCAGAACGCCATAGATTTAGGACCCGTTTTGATACAAAAATTAATCTCTTTATAAAATATAATTTTATTCATTGAATTATAGAAATTCATCACTTACATTTTTTGAGACTGTCCTTCAAAACTAATGGCTAAGCATTATTGAAATTGGAAGATCAAATTTGTGCTTAAAAAGATGCCGATTGTAAAAATAATTAATCTCAAATTTTAGTCTTTGACATTTCTGAATCTTTCCCTGTTCATGTTCATAATAGTAGAACATGCCTTTTAAAATGTGAAGTCACTCAATCGGTAAGAAGATTCTGTGCTTCTGAGATGTTGCACGGTGGGACATGGAAACCGTTTTTGTTTCATAACAATTGTGATATTTCCTGCTGATTTTAGACTGTATTAGTTATCCTTATTATTTGCAGGCATTTTTGGTCGTAAACTTTCGAAACCTGAGCAATGATTTTTCATCAAACTGATTCTTGAAATTCAGTTTCATGAAAAATCATGAAAAATATGAACTTTCAGAATTGTGTTAGACATATTGGTTCTTGTCTTAAATTTCACATTTTGACCATTTTAAACACAAAATAAACATGGATAGGAAAATTGGCAAATGTAAATTCTATTTCGTTACTTATAATGAGACTGAAAATTAATCAATTCCCACCGTGTCGTATAGATGTGCGTTCGTGCTCTTTGTATGCCTGGCAGTTTTATAACTAATTGGAAAGCATTAGGACAGCATTTTGGCATCAGGTTCCTCCTTATGATACTAAATCTAAAAGAAAAAAGGCTAAGCAATAGCAATGGAGCAAGTCATAAAAGTACTTTCAAAACGAAATGAACATTCATTTATCTAAACCTGCATACTTGTAAACTGTATTGTTAGTGATTCATTCATTATTTGCTATGTCCATGTATGACTCATACGTTTATGAATTTTATTCTGCACGTCTTCTGAATTTTTTGAGAAATTTAGCGTCTAAACCAATCAAAAACTCGATATTTTCCGAAAACTTCGCGAAAAACTCAGCTCCTGAAAAACGCTTATGTAGTAAAATTTGTAAAAAAATGACCCAAACTTTCCAAAAACTCAGCTCCAAAATTGCAAGAACTATAAAGTGGACAAAAAACCCTGGTTTTAGAGATATGTGACTCATTTTTATCAATATACATTTCTTGCCTACTTCAATATTTTTAAAAATATTTTCAAAATTGGTATCTTCTATTTTGAAAAATCATTCAAGAAATTTCAATTTAATAGGTTCCTCAGTTTTTACTTCTATTAGACTGATTATAGGAAGGGTAGATTTTAATTTACAAAAAAGCGTTCACATGTATGCAACCTTTTCCCAGAAATTGACAGGAGGTCTCAAAATTCTATTGAAAATTTAATATCAATTCGTGATTCGGCTACATTCTCTAAAAAAGATCAAGTTATTTTAAAAGATGAGCATATTTTCTGATTCAATTAGATTTTCCTCATAAATGTCAAATTAAATCGCTGATTAATGATATTGAGTTCTCTGATAAAATGAAGAAAGTAGAAAAATTTGATCAAGAGAGGATGCATTAAACTTTTCACGTATTTTGGATTACATAGAAATTATTTTGATTATCATAATATTTTTCTCTAAAGAGAAATAAGAATCATAGTAATTGGCATTGAATTTTTTTACAATTTCAACGATATGAAATCAGCACATCTGATTTGATTTTTCTTCTTAAATAAAAAAGCCTTTGTAAGTGCCTTAGAAGGCATGATGTTATTTTATTGTACTACATGTTATTCTATTTATGCAAAATAGGATGAAGCTGAATAAAGTGTTATATATAAGCACTGGCCTGCATTAAAAGACTTAACTAAAAAGACTTGAGGAACTGCTCTCTGCTAAAATGACAATAATTTAATTGCTAATTACAAAAACAATGACAAAAATTGAAAAATGTAAAAGGAACTTTTTTGCAATTATTATTGGATTTTTGTTTTATGAGCACATTTACTATTGAACCAAATTCAAACCTGTTTGGAAGTCATATCATATTTTAATTGTTCATGGAAACCGCAGAGTGTACATGTGTAATTCGTCCAGAAATAGCTATCTACTTTGTCTTTAAGTATTTGTTGTTAGGCTCTGGACTTCCTTATGTAGTAAAAAAATCACAAAATTGGAAGGCCCAGAGACACCACTCAAAATTTAAGTAAATACAAAAATAATATTCACAAAGAAAAAATTGAAAAATGTAACAGAACTGAGTAGCTCTGAGCACTTAAAGTTGACTTCAATAAAAAGGGCCTTATTAAGTGAAAGAAAGCCTGTACTGAAGTAAATTTCAGTTACTCCTTTCTACGCCCTTACTGATTTTTTCCAAAAATATATGAATAAAGGAACTTTTTACACTTATGTTAAAAAATTTAGACCCCTTCCGGGCAGATTTTTGTAGAAAAGTTGATTAAGTTCACCCCCTAATGTTGTCTTAATGTGAACGTGGGTTTCTTTCTTGAAGGATGGAAGGATAATTAATCATGCATCTTCTTTTTAGCCTTGAAATTACTATATACTAAGATATGCGTATGATTTATGCATAAAAAATTTTAGAACACATATTTTTGCGTTACCTATTTAATTAGAAGTTACTTTGCATAGAAAAATCATTAAAATTCCAAGAAAATCTCAAATTTTCAGTTAAGATTTTTTTTTGTGTTCGAAATTCCTAAACAATGTTTGATTTATAATTATGACAGTAAAAATTATTGAATAGGTATTGATTAGATTATTTATGTTCTCATTTTCTTTGAATCAAATGATGCTAAATTTCACAACCTTTTCACTTTATTCCCTTGCACAAAGACCTTATTCAGTTGTCTTTTTCTGTGTGAAGTCTAAAAGGCTGATTCAAAAAATGAATGTGATTTGTTTATTTGTATGAGTGATTTTCACTTTGGCACTGCAGGACTTCTGAGCAATGAAGAATTCAAATTATCTTAAAAAGTTGTCATTAAAATTTAGCTATTACAACGAGCATAAACATGGATTTTGATTCTTGCAATTAGAATTGGCGAAGGAAATTTGGTGAATGAAAATGATGCTGAATACGAAAATCGGTCTCGCTTACTTGCGAGTTCCTCTAAAACATGATCTAAAGGTATGACTGCATTGACTGGGCACTTTTTCTTTTGACGCACTACTCTATGTCCACTTGAAATTTGCTCAACTGATTAATTACTAATTGAGCCCATTTCAATCGGATGGATTGGTATAATTTAATAACGTATTATTGACTTCACAGAAAATACTCAAGAGTCTTGAGTATTTTTCTCGAAATCAGTAACTACTCCCAATGATGCAATAATATCGTACATATTCGATGTACTTTCAATATTCATGTCACTAATATTTCGTATTTTCTTATCTTTTTCAGATCTCTTAGAAAAGGTAAGTAATCCAATAGCTTAACTGGGGATCAGCATAAGATTGATCAATTTTGGGTGTAAATTCAAAACAATTATTCATAAAATATAGCTAAATCATAATGACCAATTAGTTTGGGTGAAAAATTATCACGAAGTGACAAAGAAGCATAGAGATAGATGAAAAATACATTGAACCAATTTCAGTACATTTTATCGAGTTATTTCAGTTTATATCCAAAAATGGCCAGTCTTATGCCGAACATCCGTTCCAAGTCCACCTACCCATTTAATGCGTATTGATTATTATGATGAAGCGTTTCCGGTCCGAGCAATTTATTAGCGACTTGAGGTACAAGGAGAGTTTGAACATGATATGAATTTTGATGATTATGACGATGATGATTAGAATTTTAAGGGAAATGGGGCATTAGTAAAATTTCATGGGAGTTATCAATTTATGGAAATAGGTCAGAAATATTAATAATTTTTCGGAGGAATCCGAAGGAAACAAAATTTATGCGGGCAAAAAGTGTGCACCGCCCTTACGGGTTCATAAAAATGTTTCTTATTTTTCATTACAGTTTGAAAATTAAATGCATTTTTGAAGTTCTTAAAAAGAAACTAGATATATAGAAGTTAAACAGAATTTTGGGTCATCTCCAAAGATTTTCAGGAGTGTAATCACTATGCATTGATTACACTCCTGAAATTGTCTTTGGAGAATACACATTTTCAGGCATCCTATAGTGGCATTTTGACAATAATAATTGAAATTAGCACCTTTTCCAACTTATTTAAAAGAAAAGTGGGTGGACAATGGCATTAAACTCATTAAATGATTTTCAGACATTGGGATGCTACATCTTCAAAATCATGTTTCGAGCAAACCTTTACTTCTTTTTGAAAGTACAATTAAAAATTAGAATGTAAAATTTCCCAATCTTACGATCTTTCCATAACTCGAAATTCCACCGGAGTGCTTAGTTTTAAAATGAAAGTTTTGTTTACATTTTGTTTTTGCCAATTCTCTCTTAGTCTTACAAAGAGTGGTTGATACTGATAAAAACGATTAATCATGATATGATAATGAATTTCTGAAAATAAAGTCAGGCTCAGGCAGGCATTAATAGATAGTACTGCAGATCTAGAGACTCAAGTTAGCCACTTTTTGCAAAGAGTAGTGCTAGTCTGACGTATATCTAATGAGTCTCGTCTCATAAAATGTGTGCTCTCCAAAGACTTTCGTGAGTGTGTTCAATGGAAATCAATGGTTTACACTCGTTAAAGTCTTTGGAGATTACACAAATGCTCTTTTGTTTTGAAGGCGGAAAGGTGAAATGGAAAAATCGAAATGTCATTTTAAGATTTTCGTTATGTTTCCGTTTTTAAATGTCTGTTTTGTCCCATTTTTAAAATAAGAAATTGGTTTCAATGACTTCCTGGTGGAAATATAAATTCTCTTATCCATAAACATTTCTGGACATTAATACTTTTCCAAAGACTTGGATATCTTTTTAAAATGAATTGAACGTTTTTTGAGAAATTTTTTAAACAGCAGCGAGAAAAATGTACATCTCATATTTGTAAATTTTTGTTGATTTTGGTAAACATTTCTTCAGTTTTTGCATGAATTTAGTCATTTTGAATGTGAATACAGTTTGCTATTTAATGTTCCATACCCCAAAAGCAAAAGTGAGCTGAGGATAAAAGTTTTTGATGATGAATGAGTGTGAGATCAAGTTTCAAATGCAAGCTAATCCAAGCCAAGCAACCAAAATGAAACCAAAGTCACTCTCTAACTTATCCAGATCTTGTTCACAGCACTTTGAAAACGAATTCAAATTGAAATTTATGTTGAATAGTTTTCAGATTTATATGGAATTCTAATCAATGTTAAAATTGATATTGAATGCAAGTGAATATAAAATGTGAATAAGATTATTCCTTGCATTAACACAAATTATATTATATTTTGGGGGATTTTTCACATACTTCAACTCAATTTTTATTTTTACCACTCCATCCAGTTGAAATTGGCCCAACGTTCAACATAATAAGGCAAAACTTCGGGAATGGTTCAGAGACTGGAGAATCTCTAGTCTTTGAAAATGTCATCATACCTGTCTGGAACATGAAGAAAAGTTGGGATGAAAGTAGGTGATTTTGGTAGTTTTCATGTTTGGCCAATCTCAACGGGACTGAGTAGTACTCATCAATGGTTTCGTATCAGTGTCTTCTCATCTGCTGATTACTGATAATGAATATTATTATTGATATATTGAACCAAATATTGCAATATATTTTCTCAGAAAAGCTCATAAATATGATTTAATCAAATACAGTCAAAGACTGATATAACGTTCGTACACTTTTAACGTACGACATATATAGCGCCGAATTTGACGACGGATTTAGCGACACTTCAATACATAACGACGGAAATAACAACGTCGTTATATCCGTCATACGCTAAAAGTGTACGAACGCTAAATCCGTCTTTGACTGTACTAATGATAAAGATACATTTCAGAGGAAAATTTATATCATTATGAGCGATCTTTGGGTGGATGTGACAAATTTAATTGGATTGTCCAACAGGGCCCATCTTCAGTCATTCGCTGCTCATTTTCTTTGACGGTACAGAGGAAGTTAATGAAAATATCTGCAAAAGACAACTCTTGAGAAAGAGTGAGACAAAGAAAGTTCAAAATACTGTTTGAGAAAATTAAAATCAATATTGATTTAATGGCGTTATTCTTTACTTTTTTAGCATATTTAAGTGAGTGAAATACACTAGAAATAGTATCAGCATGCTTTTTTGAAAAAAATTGAAAATTTGAAATGCAAACATGGTTGCCTCTAAATAATTCTTCGATCTCCAACAAAATATCAAATTCAGCAAATTTTCCATTTCTACGTCTTGCCTACTTTCTAACTACAAATTTTAGAGTTTGCACCAAAATTTTCATTCATTTACTTACAGACCTAACCCCACCATCATGAATGAAACGCTCGTGCTTTTCTCAAATCAATTGTGAACACATCATTTTAAAATTCTTTGCAGTTCGAACTTTTTTCTAATCTTTTATTCATTTCATAATTTTTACTTCTTTGGAGACATTTTTAAAGAGTCAAAATTATTCCAGCTTATTTCGATCCATTTCTTTTATATTTGCCTGGTCTTGCTAATTTGTATTTAAGTTTTAATGAGTCATTAGAAATATCCAATTGGCAGGAGTGCCCCACAGAAAATCTCGGAAAACTGAAATAATCCGAAAAAAGATAAGTCTTGAAAAAAGGAAATAGAAGAAAGAAAGCTTGTCAAGGCCATTAGTGCCATCCAATGAGAAAATCCCTTATTCCTTTGCAATTGGATGAGATCACTTTCGTCATTCTTATGCACATAAATACTTTATGGTTTTATTTACTGCATTGCATTGAATTGAGACAGCAACTCAAAAAATGAGAGGAAGAATAGAAGATTGCCTCTCAGAGAAGAAAGATGACAGTCAAATCAATGCGAAATTCCTAAACTTTTCCTTTGTACCTCAATCAGGTTGCTTCAAAGATTTGTAGCCCTTATGACTTATATGATGGTCAGCCCTTTGCAATAAATAGCAGAAAGCAATATTCCAAACAGTGATTTTGAATTAGCAAATATACAATAATTGTGTCCTGAAAAGAGAAATGTAAGATTGCAGCAAAACGTAAATCCTCGAATATCTTTGTAATCCTTGATCCTGGGTTCCTGAAAAAGGATGGATCAAATATAGAAAGCAATTCTGCATTTCACCAATGTCACCTTTTACTGTTAATCTCTAGGATGCACTGGATATTTGTTGATTTCTGTGAAATTTTCCAGAGCTCTAATCTTACTTTTAACAGTACAGAACACATTTGGTGACAACAGTTAGAGACTTAGAGTGTTTCAAATAGTGGAGGCTTAACTAGGTTTTACAAAACAAAATGCTCAGAAATTTTCTAATAGTGCCGTGCACCCCCATAAGCTGTAATGTGAGAAAACTGACAAATTTGGGCTGGGATTTTTCAGATCATTTTCAAATGGCCCAGCCAGGCACATGTATGGAGATCTCAAATCCATACAAATTTCTGTGCCTGGCAGTGACATTTGGAGGAAAACTGTCTAATCCTCAACCATATTATACATTAATGGACGTTTTTGGATCCTCTTTTGCGTTGGAAATTTTGGTCTGTCTCTTCAATAAGCTATTTCAATGCATTTTTATGGAGCAATGTTTCAATTTTTAACAATTTAGTTTTTCCAAGGACCAAACTTAAAGTCAGAAAAATCAGACTTCAAGAATGTATTTAATTTCTTACCAAATTTTCACCTCATTTTGGACGTTGGGAATTTTGGTCGGTCTTAAATGGGTCCACTTTACTAAATACTATACAATAACCTCATTGAGCGATGTGTCCAAAAGTGAACTTTCAGTACAACATTTGGAATACTGATAAGGGATCTTCCAGTGGTGTTCATTTTAGAATGAATCAATGTATCTAGGTCCCAAATACTTCATCCTACTTAGATGGCTTGCAGAGTTACATATTTTCAGAGAAATGAAGAATTTTTGCCAAATTTCAATGTTTTCTAGATTGACTGGAAAATTCAGAAAATCCTCGATATTTCTAAAAATATGTAACACTGCAAACCATCTACGTAGGATGAAGTCTTTGGGACCTAGATACATTGATTCATACCAAAATGAACACCACTGGAAGATCCTTTCCCAGCATTCCAAATGTCGTACTAAACTCCCCAAATAAGACTCAAAAAGAGGTTCACCTGCCCGCCTAAGCCTGACTTCATGGTTTTTATCCGCCTTTACGCAAATAAAGACCAAAAATCTACCTCACATGATTTCTTAATCTAAATTATGGAGAAATATTCATTTTAATCGTATCACTCATGAAGTGAAACTTACATCTCCATTACAAATATAAGCTCAATAGTTAGGCTTAATATACATACTGTAACATTAAAATATTTTTCTTCAATTTTTAAGCGAATCCAATGTAAAATGCATTGAATATTAAAGCATATTAATTTACACTCGTTTATTTTATACTAAATTTTAATGCAAATACAGAAATATTTGAGAGATGCAACTCCCCAAAAGAAAAATTTCATGACAAGAATAAACATCATATGCAGATATCTCATTTATAATTGTCAATAATTTATTGAATCAAACTCCATCTGTTATTGGATTTTCACTTTTCTTTATGTTGGGTGTTGTTTACAAAATATTGTCACTCAATTTTTTTCAGTAGTCGAGTGTAGTAATGGGACGGAAGAATAACAAAGCTGACCATTAACATAGATAAAGTGTCAAATTGTTTGTAAAATTGCACAGCTGCTCTAATCCTTTTAATTTCTTCTTCTTGATGTAGTCAAGTTGTATTGACATCCGAGGCTTTTTTCACAGGATTCACGTTTTTTAACCCAGAGGACGCGAACGTCTAATATTCGACGCTCACTCGCAAAATCTGGGAAAATGTGTGATGTCGTTAGATCGCAAAAAATAACGAAAAATAAAGTTTATCCAAAGGTTTTTCGATATTTATTTAACTTTTGCATTCAATTAAGGACAGGAAAAGTTGTCAATTGACTCATAATGACTCCCTGAGTGCAATCCGTCATTTGAAGTTTTGCGTCCTATGGGTTAATAATGTCACGGGGACTATATTAATGTCTTCTGGGACATGATTAATGTCACTGGAGACATTAGGAACACTAAGAACATTACTAGGGACATTCAACTGGCACATTGGGCTGGCATAATTGAGATGCCTATCCAAACTTTTTCACTGTAAGAAATTAATTTCATAACATACTCAGACCCACTTTCTTTGCATCTAATTGAACATAGGTAACAACATTAAAAAGAGTAAGCATTTCAGATCGAAAATATTCAAGTAGGAAGAAGCAAAGCAACATGAAGGAAGCAAGTAATTGAAATTGAAGTCTTAACTAAAGTTTCATTTTTGAATATCTGGAGTAGCAACAACAGCAACAATACCAACAGTGCAAAAGTGAAACTCTCGTTTCTATAATTGTCATCTACCTGTGCATTTTATAAAATATGTAAATTTTTTGTGCACTTCACTTGATAAAGTTTATGAATGAAAATAATGGTAAATACAATTGTTACACTTCATAAAATATTTCAAAGATTTATTTATGTGTGATTTGTGAAGATGATTTTCCAGCCGATCTGGAATTAATTTATGACAAAACCAAGGAAGAGTAAAACTGAAGAAATTAGATTTTTACAAAAAGCTAATGTGACCATTATAATCCATCCCATCAAACTTTCTTCAACAGGAAATTCATCAAAATTAGTCACACATATCTATCTCAGTCCTTGTAAGCAGGTTAGATATAATTAAGGAGTTTTAGAAACTGTTCTTAATGTAATTTCCATATTTTTCATAATCTCAATGGTCCTCTTAAACGTTATTTTTAAAAAGTGCAATATTGCATATTGCATGAGATATTGCATATTGAAATGCCAAAGCAATATGAAATTTTGAGTGCAATATTGCACTGTAATATTTATTTGAAGTACAAATCTGTAAATTCCATCAGAGAAAAGCATGTGCTCCAAAAAATATTGCATAGCAATATTGCATTCAAAATGTTATGTAATTGCAACATGCAATATTGCATATTGCATGAAATATGCAATATTGCACTTTTTGAAAATCACGTCTAAGAGCTCCACAAAAGGACATTTCAAGTGAAGTGCACCATCTTCCCAACAGACTTTCAAACCATGCTCAACGGCCCTAAACAAAATATGCAACAACAGCCTGAGTGGATCGCCCCTGCATTTCTAGAAAACTTTCAAGCGACCCGCTTCCAACAGGGAAATGATGCTCAATTCGTCGGTGAGTGCGGTTGCCTCATTCCTCTTTATTTGAATGCCCCCTTGCTTTTAATTTAGGAGTATTGAAATAAAGTCGAATGACACAACCTCCGTAGGTGTGATCGTGGCAAAACCGGAACCGGAAGTGATTTGGAAACGGAAAGGACAACCGCTCGCCAACAGTGAAAAGTATCAAACCGTTTATGAGCCAAAAAGTGGAAAAGTGGCCTTGATCATTCATGATATTGGACCTGGTGATGAAGGTAAGAACATCTGAAAGTTTGAAAAGATTTGAAAAGAATAATTGGCAAAAGTTGGTTAATGTTTTCAAAAAAAAAAACTCAAATTGTGGATTGTAACATATGGAAATCCATTAATCACACTCCTGAAAGTCTTTTGAAATTACACAAAAAAGATGATGATGGAAAAAATCAGTACCTGACGAGGCTTTTCCTGGTACATATAAGCCGAAAATGGGGCAAACTTGTGAAATGTCGTCATAGAGGAAAATACGGATATCGAAGAGAATAAAATAAATCGCCTATTAATTTGTCATCTGGTTCCTGGATATGGTATATAATTATGCAAAAAATAAATTCGACAGCTATATAGAGGAACTAGCTGCCGGAATTATTTTCTGCATAATTACATGGCTAACTATGGGGAAACAAAAGAAAACTGCCTGTGCTTGCCTTGATATTTACCAGGACAATATATACAATTGTGTA
>JAOWAT010054233.1:0-11392 GCA_028571025.1 Longipedia americana | reverse complement strand
GACCCACTTGAGATTTGGCAATTTTTGGTACATGCTTTTGGAGCCAGGGACTCACCATGTATTGCTATTGAAACGGTTAAAGATGAAGCTGAAAAGAAAAGAGATCAATACGCAAATTGCTATCAAACAGTAACAAAAAGTACAGTTATGGATGACACATTAGATTCTTTTTCAACCATTGAAGAAGCTAGGACAGTAAAAAATGAATTGATTCAATTATATCTTGATTGTGATATGAAATTACATAAATTCAATTCTTCTCATAAGGAAGTCATAAGAGAAGAAGCTGAATTAAAATTGACACAACCAGCTATTAAGTCTGTTGGCATGAGAGAGGATGATGCAGTCAAAACATTGGGGTTATATTGGAATTGTAATTTGGATACGTTGAGTTATCGTATGAATGAGCCAAAAATAGATCAATGGACAAAAAGGTTGATACTGAAAACACACGCACAGTTATTCACACCTTTGGGACTGATAGCACCCTTTGTTTTTCTGGCTAGAAAAGTTTCTCAAAAATGTTGGGAACATAAGTTAGAGTGGGACGAAATAATTCAAAAAGAGGAAATTTTGAATCCTTGGAAACAATGGTTGGATCAATTACCATTGTTGTCGAGTATAAGTTTCCTAGATCAGTTGAACCTGAATCAAATGACAAAGTGACAGGATATAGGATTTCAGCATTTGCCGATGCGAGCGAGCATGGAATAGGGGTTTGCATTTATCTTACTACCTTTTATGAAAATGAGAAGCCAATTTCTAGATTAATTAGAGCTAAAAGTAATTTATTAGGGGATAAATATATTCCAATCCCCAGGGCAGAAATCACGGCTATGCAGGAAGCAGCCATTTTAACTTATCAGGTTGTTCCGTCTTTAAAGAGAGAGAAAATGGAAATTCATTTCTTTTCTGATAGCGAAACAGCCTTATTATGGCTTAGGATGAAAAGTGCTAGATTAAGAGCATATGTAGCTTCAAGAGTGGAAACCATTCTTGAATTAACTAAATTGGAGGACTGGCATTATATTCCGTCAGCTGAAAATCCATCTGATCTAGCATCTAGGGGGGCAGATCTGGAGATTTTAAGCAATTCTAAATTATGGAAAGAAGGGCCTTCCATAATTAGAGAAAAGAATGTCAAGCCATTACCATTATCCAAAACTAGAGTACAACAACTTACGCAACAAAAAGGGTTTACAGAGGAAGTAAAATTGAATAAAATCAAGGAAACACAGATTCAAATGTATCATTTTCTTTTGACAAATGACTGTAGAGAATCAGATTATTATAAAATCAGTCAATATCAACAGGACACCTCGCAAGGGGTATCAAATCTTGATCATGTGCGTACAACACCACAGATTCACGTTGGTGAAAGTGCAGCAACATGCTATACCTCGACGAGGGGTAGGGGGTTGCAAGAAACGGATCAAAAGCAAGAAATAGAGTCTTTCAATATTTTGGCTAATAACATGACCCAAAGAATACAACAAATTCAACACCTTAGGGTTTATAATCAAATTGAGAAAACAGATGCAACTATTGGGTTATTTAGAGTTTTTCCCATTGAAAAGTTTTCTAATTTTGATAAAATGATTAATGTTTTGGCGTGGGTCCTTAAAGCAGTGAGGTTATTTAAAACTAAGCCAAAGAGAAAGCCAGATTTTGTGTCGGTAAGAGATTTGGGACCATGTGTAATCGGGGTCGGGAAAACTCACTATACAAAAAGATTATTTCAACCTTTATTGAAGCATGTTTTGACACCATTATTACCACAGGAAAGAGAAAAAGCAAAAGTACAACTTTTAAGACTGATTCAAATTCAAATGTTTCCAGAGCTGTATTTGCAACTTTTGAAAAAAGGAAGAGTGAATAGCAATTCAGATTTTATTAGATTAGACCCTAAATTGGACAGAGATGGCGTAATTCGCATTTCATCTCGAGTCTCTCACCATAGTGGGTTTGATTACGATTTTGTGAACCCTATTTTGATTCAAGCTAACCATGATTTGGGGATTGTTATTATTAGATCACACCACGAAAATGATTTGTTACATGTGGGAGGAGCTAAGACTTTGTTATGTAATCTGCAAAAGACATATTTTTTGTTAAATGGGGCACGAATTACACGTAAGACATGTTTCAATTGTGTACACTGTAGATTGATAATAGCTAAAGCACCTAAACAAAAAACAGGTCCTCTTCCCTCTATGAGGCTCCCGTTAAATGACACAATTCTATACCCATTTGCAAATTGCGGTATTGATTTTATGGGCCCCCTGGTGGTCAGAGAAGGCAAAAGAAAATTAACCAAAAAGTTTGTTTTAATTTGCACTGACGCTGTTTTTAGGGGAGTACATTTTGAAGTAACAGATTCTGTGGGGACTGAGGATGTAAAAATGGCTTTGGACAGATTTATTGCAAGAAAAACAAGGCCCAAAAAGATTTACTCCGACAGGGCTTCTGGTTTTTTGAAAGCTAGGGGAGAAATAAATAGCATGCTTAATTTTTTAAAGATTATACCAGTTGAGTTAGATGAATTCGAACTCAAAAGGAGATATCCAGATATCACTTGGGACCTTTCGCCACCAGTTTTACCACAATTTAACGCCTTTACTGAACGCTTAGTACAAAGTCTCAAAAGAGCTATGACAGCAATATTGAAAAATGCTATAGTTAGCAAAGTAGAATTAGAAACCATAGTAGCAAGGTGTGAACAATTCTTAAATAACAGACCTATATGCCAAATTTCAGGGGATGTGGATGATTTTCAAACATTGACTCCAAATTCTTTCATTTTTGGGAAAAATTCTGAAGCTTTGGCTCCTACTATTGAATTTTCAGCTGAAGCTTTGACAGATAGGTGGTGTTCTCTGCAAGAAATAAGCGATGCGGTCTGGCATCAGTTTCAAAAAGAGTTAATTCCAACGTTACATCACAATTCAAAATGGACTATTGAGACTGATCTTTTTCAAAAAGGAACCATAGTTCTATTGGTAGATGAAAGATTACCCAGGGGATTTTGGAAAAAAGCAATAATTGAGGAAACTTTTCTAAGTAAGGTGGACAATTTGATTAGAATAGTAAAATGCAGATTGCCAAATGGCTCTTATCTTATAAGGGGAGTTAACAAATTGATTCCTGTTATGAGAGGAACCGACAATGTCAAAACATTCCCTTTCTAAAATAAAATCAAACATTAAATTTAAACGTACATCCGATTGCAAACTTTCCACATTTTGAATATTTCTAAAGCAAAGTTATTCAGATTCAGGTCGAGCATTTTGTATGACGCCTCGAAAGGGGCATCTCTTATAAATAAGGTCACCACGGGTAAAAAAGTGGTAATCAAGCAGCAACATTCTATACCTCGATAAGGGGTAGGGGGTTGCAACTCTAAATTGGAGCGAGGGTGGAAAAGATGAGATTTTGTAGTCTGTGTTAAATAAAATTATTTTCCCGCCAACTTTTGAATTGGCCCTCTAGTGGGCAAAGGAGAAATCATAAAAAGTAAACAAACAAAAAATAAACAAAGTGAATTGCAAAAATGGCTACGTTTCAAACTTCCTTAAGTGATTTGGAAAAATATGTACAAAGAGAGGATTTTTTGCCAATTCTAACCGAAAGTCAATACAAAAAAGTGCACCTCATTAATACACCAAAATTGTGCAATTTAGCTTTATCTCTGCTCAAACAACGAATTCAAAGAGAGGCAATTTTTGCCTATGATACGGAAGGCATTTCAGAAAAATTTGCGCATCCAAAAATTAGACAATTAGGATTTTGGGATGGCCGAGCCTTTGTCTTCGATTTTTACAAATTGGGTGAAAAGGAGAACCGGGATTTCCAAAACTTTTTGAAAAATTTGCCACCTTGCACGGTTTTGGGAATTTTCAACCCTGAAGAGAAAGAGGAATTTGAAGGACAACCGGGAGTGTCAACATTGGATATCTCAGATCCATACAAATTCATGATAGATGACGGACATATCTTCCCGTATGTGGACCATTATGAAGTGAAAAATTTGCTGCCACGCAAGAATTTTCCCGGAATTACGAAAGAACTTCGATCTTCAATGGCACACATCCTGTACAAACTACGAGGAATTTTTCATAAACCTCAACATTTGGATAGTCAAAAACGCTTTGAAAGCAAGTGGTATCTGGATCATTATGACGCCCAGGAGCTTCCAGATGATTGGAAAAGTCGTGACCGATCGGGAAACCTGAAAATCTGGTTCCCTCAAAAGAGATCAAAAGATAGATTTTATTGGAGTGACTGCTTTGATGAGTATGCCCTCAAATATTATTGGATCGACGTCACTGTTCCATTCATTTTCTTGGCATATGTGTGCAAAGTGAATTGGCTACAGAGGGGGGTAGAGCACCAAGAGGGGGCCGTTTTATATCATATCAAGGAGTGCGCCCAAAGGCTTATCAGCGATAAAGTGGGACCAATTTATTGTTGGCCAGCAAACCCACAAGCTGGACGAGGAAAAAGTAAAAGAAAAGGACAGAAAAGGGTGGTGGTCCCTGAGTGGGAGATTGATACCAGTGATTGGATGTATTGTCAGTGGTGAAATGATATTCATGAGAGTGGGGCGTTGCCTGAAAAGAAGAAGAGGGAGGAGGAAGGAGGAGAAGAAGATGAAGTTGTGGTTGAATATGAGGACGACGAATTCAAACAGGAAGTAAAAGAGATGGAGGAAGTTGTGAATGAAGAATTGGAGAGAATGGAAAGGGAGGGAGATGAAGGTGAAAATGATGAAAATAACAATGACAAAATCGGCCGTGATGAAATCGGCGAGGGTGATGAAAATGATGAGAACAACGATGACGAAATCGGCGGTGATGAAATCGGCGAGGAGGGAAGGGACGATTATGAGATCGGCGGTGATGGCAGTGGTGATGATGAGGACGACGGTGAGGAAGGGAACGATGATGAAATCGGCGGGGAGGAAGATGGTGGCGATGAAATTGAAATTGATGAAGATCAGGAAAATAAAAGTAGATGGTTGGCGAGTGGGGAGGATTTTGATGAAACGGGGATGGACGCGAAAGACGCGGTTAGCCCAGATGTCGAGGATATCGCGTCGGAACGGGTAGATGGACAGGAGTCGGCCAATTTGGATGGAAGTGAAAGAGGGGTGGGATTGTCTGAGGACAAATTGAGAGCTCGGGCAGAACAGGAAAAAATTGACAAAGAACGAGAAAAAGTGCTAAAACGGATGAAAGGGTTCGGGAAGGATCAATTTGATCGATTAATCCGTTGTGAAGACATTAGGGTGGTCAATAAGTTCGAAAGACAAATATTGATTAATGAATCCAGAAAGAAAAGGGGTGTAGTGACTAAAAGCATCCGGAATAAATTAAGAAAAATGAAGATAATATTCAATAAAATGATCGATTCGGGTGAATTGAGAGCCGCTGAGGGTGAAAAGCCATTGAAAAAGGTGCATATTGCACAGTTTATTGCAGCTTATATAGTGATGCACAAGAATAGGGACACTCTGGAGCACCTGAAAAGAAAAATGTTGAGAAAATTGGAAGGTCATGAAACCCGCAGATTGAAAAGGAAAACCAAAATGAGGGCCAAAATGGACCCTGAAAAATTAAGAGAAATTCAGGCTAAAGAAGCGAATGATGCCTTGAAACGGCCTACTGGACTTCGTGGGGCTATTTTCCAGTTCATGAGGCTTTATTCTGATTATGTGGTGGAAGACAGAATTCCAAATTAATAGTCAGGAAACATGATTTTGAAGTTTTTGAAAAAACAAAAATTCTTAATTGTCAAAATTACATTTTGGAATTTATACTATTATTCATACGTTGCAATCAGAAATACAATAAAATTAGAGTAAAGATTGTTTAATTGTTATGTGTATTTTAGGGTTAAAACAAATTCTGAGACCACATTTTTATAAATTTTATGGTTGGTTTTTACAGTACAGTATGGTGTTTGGGACATTTCAGGACACCTCGAAAGGGGTATCGGTTAAAATTGTTAGGTACATTCTTATTCACCACGAATGATAGTGGTAAAAAATTGTCAGCAACATTCTATACCTCGATGAGGGGTAGAGGGTTGCAATCTGAGGTGTATTTATAACAGTATGATGTGAAAATAAGAAGCATAGGGGTATTTGTGAAAAATTTATTAATAGATCATGTAAAATTAATTGGTTAATCAAACTGAGTTCATTACAATAATCATTACTTAGAATGGAGACGGGCACGGGACAGAGTACCAGGGCATACCGAGGGGCACCGGGGAAATAGGGCTCCTCAAGGGTGAACAGGACTGTGGTAGGGTTGCGATGCAAAACCGAATGTTCGTATTCAAGGGCATTGAACCTGGGAAACACAGTTGCAGCACAAAGATCCTGGGAAGGCGATGGTATATCGATGCGATCGATGCAAAAAGCCTGAAAAAGTTCGGAGAATGAAGTTGCGTGAACAAAGTAAACAAAAATAAGTTGAAAAATTCATCTCGAAATTAATATTTTGAAATTGATATTTTTGTGCATAAACCAGAGGAAGTTAGATGAATTGTGAAATTAATTCTTGTAAGTAAAATGCGGGAAACCGCAGTTGTGTCACTGATTTCAGACAGGAAGGATCGTTGTAATAAAACTCTCTCTGGATCTAATTGATATTTCATTCCAGGGGGGTCCTCATACCATCGAAATGGCGACGAAAAAGAAAAAAGAACCCAAATCAAAGAACAATTACGCGGCCATACTCCAAAATGACGATCCGGACGCCCAGATGAAGTTCACAAGGAGCCAGGCTAGCAAAACGGTTCTGAATCAGTGTGAAAAGGTCACTAATATCTACTTGGAAGCAATGAGAAAGGTTGACCCAAAGGAAATTGACAATTTCTCACAAGTGGCTAAGAATGTTCAGCAAGTCCAAGACAACATTTTTAGGGCCAAAGCGGAGTATCAACCAACTTTAAGAAGAACCAAACGCCACTTTTGCTCAGCCTTAGAGGCAAATATTGATGATTTGATGGAAGAGTTGAACAATTTGGGGCAAAAAGTCAATCAAGTTACCGATGAGGAGGAACCCCAACGATTGGATAAAATATCAAAGCAAAGACAGATCAGGAGGGAAAGCAAAAACAATCAATTGAATCAGGTTCAAATCGAATCGGAGGCTATGAAAAATGAACCGATTCAGCGAAAAGGAGATGTCAAAACCGATGAGCGATCCAATCCAGATGACATCCAGATTGTGGAAACGCAAGTGATCGTACATCAACAGAATGAAGCAAACAGCGTTCCAGACCAGAACGGAGAAAGGCGGACTCCGATTTCAGAAAGCGGCGCTTTAGATCCAGACCAGAACGGAGGAAGGCGGACTCCGATTTCAGAAGGCGGCGCTTTAGATCCAGACCAGAACGGAGGAAGGCGGACTCCGATTTCAGAAGGCGGCGCTTTAGCTCCAGACCAGAACGGAGGAAAGCGGATTCCGATCTCAGAAGGCGGCGCTACAGATCAAGACGGAGGAAAACAGATTCCAATTCCAAATGGAAGCTCAGGTAACTCTGTATTAAACCCAAAAGCCCAATCAGTCTCAGATATTCTAAGTAATGATTCACCTTTTGGTTCTTTAACCAGTGAGCAAATTAGAAAAGCATTTTATGATCCGTTTTCTGATGAACAAGGTCAAAATATTCAGGATTCGGAGAAAATTCCGAATCCAAGAAGTCAATCAGCATTCTATACCTCGGGAAGGGGTAGAGGGCTGAATTTTGAGTCTCAAACACCGAATATAGATACTTATGATCAGTTTAGAGGAATTTTGAAAGACACTTTCAATAAGAACTCTCACATCAATACCAGAAACGACAGAAGAAATTTTTTGCATCAGCAAAAAGTTTTAAATGAAGCTATTCTTAATTTACTACACGAATTTCAAATGGCAAATAATTTTGAACAGAGAAATACATTTTATTGGGAGAGTAATTATTCGACTTTACAACAAGAATTTCAGATTCTGGCAAAAAATATGTCAGCATCGGGTTTTTTCACGGATAAGGAAATAGACGCTTTGAGACAGCAAATGATTTCAAATTTTCAACAAATTGAAAGTGAAATGCAAAAGCTGAAAATTGAATGCACTCAAAATATTTCATCTTTTCCACAAACGGTAACAAAAAATGTGAATGAAAATAAACTTTCACATAAAATTAACAAAAAATCAGTTCAAAGGGACAGAAAAAGGGAGAAAAAACAATTGAAAAAGATCAAAAAACAGAAAAAGAAAAAATTAGCTTCTTCTTCCTCTTCTGAATCAGATTTCTCGGAGAGCGATTCGGATTCGGACTCTTCCGATGTCTCATTGTCAGAATCTGATGATAGTTGGGCCAGTTCCGAACTCGAATCTTGCTCTAGTACATCATCTGACTCAAATGATTCCAGAACTAGTCTTAAAGATAGGGATTATAGGGTTAATAAAGCAAAAAGACAGAAAAATAGGGAGAAAAAGAAGGATTTGAAAGTGCAGTTTCAATATTCTGCACTACCAAAACATTGGAACGTGAAATTACAAAAAGTCAAAAATGAAAGTGAGGTTACAAAGATGATTCAGTCTGATATGTTGCCAATTTTTTCCGGAAAACTGCAGGAATTTCATGTTTGGAGATCAAAATTTGTAGCAATTGTTCATGGTCAAGATATCAATTTTACAACAAAAATGCTAGCTTTGGAAAAAGCCATGGGACACAAAGCTCTAAAAGCAATTGGTGGTCCCTTTCACTGTTCTTGGTCTAATTACGTAAAGATTATTAAAAAGTTAGAGAAATTATATGGAGGAAAGGAGGACTTGATAGATAATTTGGAAGCTGAAATGGAGAGCAAAGATAGAATTGAAGCGGATGATGAGCATGCTTTAGAGAAATTAATTACTCAATATAAAGGGTTTTTGAGGGCAATTAAATATAGTAAACAAAAAAGGGAACTCAAAAAGGCTCATCTAGCAAGGATTGTAATTCCGGTGTTACACAAAGACCTTTCCAGAGAATTTGTCAGGGGGGTACAAAAGAAACAATTGAAAGAGACAGGTCCCGTTTTATTAAAATGTTTAGAACATGAATTGAAATGCTTAAAAGTGTCAAATAGACATGGAAGAAAAAATAAAGCCAAATCGGTGTTGGTCAATAACTTTCAGTCAACAAAGGAAAATATCACAAAAGGGGATAGCAACTTGGATAGTATTGACACCTTTTTTGTAGGGCATCAAAATTTGAAAGGGGCTCCCTCAAACGTGTTTAGCAAACCTTCAAATAGCAGTAATGCAGACCAGAATAGAGATATCAAAAAGAGATTCATTGGGTGCTCTTTTTGTAAAAGCAAAGAACACCTACACATCAAAGATTGTCCTACATTTAAAGGTATGAGCGTGAATGACAGATACATCTCAGTGATTAACAACAAAAGATGTTTCGGATGTCTTTGCTTAGGTCACAGTATTAGGACATGCCCTCTGAAATTTGTAAGATGTGCTAGTTGCAATAGGAATCATCACACACTTTTGCATGGGGCTAGAGAGGAAATCAGAAAAAATAAATTCAATAAGAAAACAGATTTTCACGGAGCTAAAGCAGCTGAATCTAATACACTTTTGGCAAATTTGGCAGCCTTGAATATTGACATGTCAGATATTGAATCGGATTATGTACCGTCCGATTGTGAACAGGATGAGCCCATTAATCAGGTGGAGGAAAATTATTCTTTTAATTTCATGCAAAAACAAACAGAAGTCATATCTCTCAGAACGGTTCCTGTGAGAGTAATAAATAAAGACAAATATTATGATACAGTTTTTCTATTAGATGATGGCACCAATGCTACTTTGATCAGCAGAGAGTTAGCAGATAAAATAGACCTGGAAGGAAAGCCAATACCTATCAGTTTGAAAGGTATTGCGGGGACCAAACAAATTAATGGAGGTTATCATTCAAAAATCAAAATCAAGGCAGGATATATTGAGAGGGATATTGTTGTCAAAGTCATTCCAGATGCTACTGACAATGTCCCAATTCATGATTGGAATCAATTGAAAAAGAATTGGCCACGTTTGAAAGCTATAAAATTTCCAGAATTGCCCAAAAATGCAAAAGTCATGGGCATTTTAGGAACAAAACATTCAGAGTTAATGTCTTCCATCAAAGACATCGTGGGTCCAAATGGAGCTCCCACAGCAAGATTAACACCCATGGGGTGGACTGCTTGTGGTCTTACCCGACCCATGCCAGAAGCCAAAGATAAATCCACTGCTTATAACTTTGCAACTCAAGTTAGTACAGTTCAATCTTATTTCATTCAATCAGTTTATGAGGAAATTGAAAGGAAAGAACCAACATTTTTATCAAAATGCACACAACAGTATCCAGATGTGTGTCTTTTTGGAAAGGATTCGTTAGATGAGCTTTGCATCCAAGATGATATAGAATCACAAAAATTACACCTTCCAATCACACAGCAATTAGACCTGTCAGATCTTGAAAGTTCAGATGACGCCTCGAAAGGGGTATCACAAGTTATAGACAATCCATTGTCACCACAAGTAGAAATTGGTGAAGATACAGCAACATGCTATACCTCGGTGAGGGGTAGGGGGTTGCAAGAACAGGGTTGTATAAATAAGGATCACGCAATTTTTGAAAGTGCGTCGGATGAAAAACTGCAAAAAATTTGGGAAATGCAATGGGAAATGCAAATGCCAGATTTATTCAACCCTGAAAGACAAATTTACACGAGAGAGGAAAAAGAAGCCATACAGGCAATTAAAGAATCCAAGAGACCTCATAAAGATGGAGGATATGAAGTTGAATGTCTTTGGTTGCCCAATAAAAAATTTTTGCCGAAAAATTCATACTTTGCGGCCCATAAGAGATTCATTATGTTAGAAAATAGCAAATTATTCAAAGACAAAGAGAAAAAAGCAAAATATTTGGAAACTTTCAAAAATTGGGAAAAGCAAGGTTATATTGAAAAGGTTGAAAATGTGGATATTCATGATTCGTATTTTTTAGCTCACTTCCCTGTAGAGAAAAGTGTAGGGGAGGGGCTTCCAACAAAAATAAGGCCTGTTTATGACGCAAAGTATAAAGTGAATGGATTCATGGGGTTGAACGACGCCATCTATCAGGGGCCTAATGAGATGTCTCATATTTTAGAAGTGTTGGTCCGTTTCAGAGCTAAGCCCATAGCTTTATCTTGTGATGTAAAAGATATGTTTTTGAGAGTAAAATTAGTTGAAAAGGACAAAAAGATGTTCAGATTTTTGCTTAGAGAAAATAAAAATGACCCACTTGAGATTTGGCAATTTTTGGTACATGCTTTTGGAGCCAGGGACTCACCATGTATTGCTATTGAAACGGT